>CM033110.1:16187198-16234507 GCA_019321725.1 Paulownia fortunei
GTCTCAACTGATCTTTCACATCAATAAATAGCAACCAAATTATTCACAACTCGTGAGGCATCATCATTCACTTATCTTAATAGAACCAATAATTTAATCACAATGCACCCAAACAAAGCATCGGAAACAGAGTTACATATGTCAGCAGCTAGTTTTAAGCAAACAAAACTCAGACTAAATTAACCCAAAACTTGATGTTAATCAAATGCTCTAAGGCATTCCTACAAAAATTCAACATTGGAAAAAAACAAAACAGGTATATGAATTTCATTTCATAAGAGCACTTTTGGGGGGGTACATAAAAAGAAAAAAGTTCCGGAGATCTTCAGCAAATCGCAATTATTCCCAGCCACTAGGAGCAACTGCAGGCACTGCATCAACAGCAGCAGGAGCAGCCATTGGTGGGGCAGCGGCTGTGTCCCATCCATCAGCAGCAACACCTGCAATTTGTCACATATGAGTTGACATATTAAGAATATCTGAAAGAATGATTTACAGAAACAGGAGAACATCCTCACTGAGAGCAGACTTGAATCAGAAGAAATAGCTTAAGCATGCAGTTGTTAGTATAAGCATGCAATAGTTCATCAGCACAACCAAACACACACAGTGGCAGTGGTTTCTACACACCACTATCAAACAACAAAAACACTAGTTCAGCAAAGTTTCTATTCATACTAAAAAAGGTTCAATTGGACTCCACAAATTCAAAAATAGATCTCTGTAACCCACTTCAGATAGAACAATTTAGCCGATCAATACCAAATGGGTCGAATCATAACAAGGAATGGATATGGGCAGACTACAGAATATATCATAATAGCGAATGGGAATTTACAAACTACAACCCACCAATCACATTAAAGAAACATATACTAACCCGCATCTGCAGTCCAACCACTTGCAACTGGTGGAGTTGCACCAGCCATGTCAGGAGTCCATTGGGCATCTGGGATTTGGCCACTAGACCAATCAGCACCAATTGCAGCAGCAGTACCAGAATAATCAGCATAATCTGGGAGAGCTGGAACTTCCTCTTCTTGTTGTTCCTTAGACTCCTCAGGCTCCCTATAGAAAAATAGATCGACCTGCCAAAGAGAAATAAAAAAATAGAAATGAGAGATCACAGCAAACTACAAGTTAAATCTGATTGGGAAATAATAATTCTTATGACAACACAACACTTCTGTATAAGTAGAACCTTATCACAACAGGAAAGTATTATAAGAAACTAAATTCTTAAGAACTTTTACCATGACATCCCATTTGTGTCCAGGTGCAATGACACCACGCATCTGCAGCACCATCCGGGCCAAGAGCCAGAACAGGCAGCCAATGCTGTGCTTCCCCTTGTTATTGGCTGGAATACCAATATCAACATAGCGCATTGGGGAATCAGTGTCACAGAAGGCAATGGTGGGGATGTTAGACAGAGCAGCTTCTTTAATTGGCTGCACACATAGTTCACCATCAGAATCATGATAAAAGTCGATGTGACACATCAATCAATAATTCAGCGATCCAAATTGCAACATACTAACAACAAAGTACAAAAAGTGATGACCTGGTGATCAGTTCTTGGATCAGTAAGAATGAGAAGCCTTGGCTCACTAAAAGAAGTCTGAAGCTGGTTGGTGAATGTTCCAGGGGTGTGACGTCCAGCAATTGCATGAGCACCAGTATATTGTGCAAACTTCAAGACAGCTCTCTGACCATAGGGTCTGGCAGACTGAACAATGATGTCTTGAGGATTCTCTATAGCAACAATAACCCTGGCAGCCATCTGAAGCTTTTCCCATGTTTTCCCAAGGTTGATGATGTAAATTCCTGAATTATTAAACAGAAAAGAAAATTTACAACCAAAGAGCTGAGGAACAAATAAAAATGTATACTGACAAAAACCCAAAAAACCCCACCAATGTCAAAACTTGGAGAAGTCCTTACACAGCAATATTGTAAATAAATTAAAAAAATCAGCACTTTATTATCATGCTGCCTATAAGCCAGATCAATTAAGGACATGACATTAAAGGGAAACCAACTATGCAATCGAATTAGGAAGCATTTGTCAACATATTAGCTGGTAATCACCAAATTTACCTCCTATTTTAAACTAACCAGAATGAAATAAGATGCCAAATTTCCCAGAGAAAACAACATAATCCAACGCCAATTGAGGGTGCCTAGCCCCATAAAATGAAACAGCAAGCTGAATGTACTAAAATACTCAAAACAAGTTAACAAATCCCCAGAGCAAATAATTTCATCAAACACTGCAATACGCAATGAATACACAAACCTATGGTCGTCATCCATCTAAATCCCCACAGCTAGTACACACCAGTGACGTAGTATTAAAATAAAACACACACACACAAACAAACAAAAGTAAGCAAAAATTACCAAAACCAAAATGATAGCAGGATCAGTTTTCACATCGCTACAAAATAAACAAACAAGCACTACAATAAAAACCTGTTCTCAGCACTAAACATCAAAACAGCACCATTCAACCGTACAAATACACTAAAACACAGATTAAACGGTGGAGGCGTTAGAGTAGGTATACATACCATCATTGCGGCGCTTGAAGACGTAGCGCTCCATCTGAAAATTGCAGTTTTTTGGTGCCGAGGTGCACTTCGGCCGCCAGCATCATCTGTATGTCCTTCTCCTTTGTCGACAATGACCTTTGAGCAGTCGCCATTTTCTTTTGCTTTATCTGTTTTTTGCTTTCTGGCTTAGGATTTCGATTTCTCCCCTTAAGTGCGTGCTCTGCTGCGTGTAAATGTTCGGGGAGAGTGAACTCATAGCATCTTATACAAAAACCCTAAGCGATGAATGGGTGGAGGAGATTTAACTAGGGTTAATTAAGACTGTTGGATCTTACTAGATCCAACGATTCTGATTTTTCTGATACGTAATGTTAGGGTTCTGATGCCCAATTCAAGCCCATTTGTATTTTAATGGGTGGACCCAGCTGTAGGTCTAATACCCATTTATTAGGTCTGGGTGCAGGTATTGCAATGTATTTGTGGGGTTGGGCTTATCTTTCGCTTTGACAGGGCTATAGCCCAATCTTCCAATCCATCTATGACACATTTTCAAACCAAAATTTAAAGAAACGAAAAATGAAAAAGAAAAAGATTTTATGACACAAGAACATGTATCACATAAGGCCCATTTACTTTTATGGGTGGGATGTAAACTTGAAAATGAAAATGACTGAAAAATAATATAATAAATTGTTAGATATGTATTGTTTTATTAATTAATATTGTATAGAATTAGATTGACTGTGATAAGGATATTTTAATTACAAAAGTCTATCACATGAGTACTTGGTGGAATTTTTAGTGGGGTAATTGTAAAAAGATGAAAAGGCCATTAACTAAATGTGAGTTGGGTTTTCAATAGCACAAGGCTCTGAACTAAATTTTAACATGTAATTTTTTTTTGTAATTTCAGCAAAACCTAAGATTATGAAATTTTCCCTAAATTATACGAAGAGAAGAGTTATATAGTGATATTGTTAAACTGTTGTGATGTGGTATAGGTCAGGACTGACACATATGGCTCAGGTCATAAGTATGAAGCTGGTGCGATCTAGGTCGGGACGGGTTTGCACAGCTCGAATTATGGAGATAGGAGCTAGGTGGACAAAAGTCAGGACGAGTTCAAAGGGATTGACTGACCTACAGGTCGGGTAAGTTTAAGGAGGTGACTCACCTCTAGGTCGGGCAAGTTCACGAAAATAATGAAGATGAAACGGTTGCGGTTAGAAAGCGACAGGGAATCTTTTAGGAGGGTAAATAAGAGAATATGGGTACCATACAGTAATCTGTTATAACAGATTGAGGTTTGAAATCTATTTTCTACCCTTATTTGGCACCTATAAATAAGGAAATACAAAGCATGACACATGTTACACTTTTTATATATCAAGAATACACATATCTATCTGTTTTTCATCCTCTCCCAGAGAGCTGCCACTAACTTGAGCATCGGTTCTCACGTCGGGTCACGCCGGCGTTTTGGTGCAGGTGTTCCAGCCGGAGAAGGAGAGCAGAAGCAGTGGATTAGGACTTGGCGTGCACCTCCTCCAATTGGTGCATTACAAGTTGGCGCCGTCTGTGGGAACAACTTGAGTTAAGACGTGAGATGGCAGGAAAGGATTGCTGGGCAAAGGAACATCCGGTGAAGCTCCACCAGTTGTCAGGCGCAACCATGATCCAGAGGTTCAGGAGTGGGGGGAGAATGATAGCCCACCCCCGATAACACCTGGGATTCCACCGCGTCGAACCATGCAGGCACCGCGTAAATTTGGTGCCGGAATTTGGAGTAGGAAATGCCGGCCAGTTTACTATGGAGCAGTTGACAAATCTGATCACAACTGCAGTGGATGTAGCGTTAAGAAGGAGGGATGTTAATCCACCACCACCACCGCCAGGGCTACCGGAAAAATCACTCCGCCCTGAGAGGTTGGAAGAAAGTCATACAGGGGAATGCCGGAGTAAGATGAAAGAGCCAGATGTATCGGAAAAATTGGAAGATTTACATAATGAACTGAAAGAGATGAAAATGAAAATGGCGGGAAGGAATACAGTAACCAGAGAGGAATTCCATTTACCGAATAAGTGATGATGGACGACCTACCAGCCAACTTCAG
The DNA here is from genome assembly GCA_019321725.1 of Paulownia fortunei. NCBI lineage: Eukaryota > Viridiplantae > Streptophyta > Magnoliopsida > Lamiales > Paulowniaceae > Paulownia > Paulownia fortunei. The sequence goes on from CM033110.1 coordinate 16,191,868, forward strand.
GTCCTTAAATTATAATTATGATGGTACCACAGACCCATGGGAATATCTGTGCAGGTTCGAGAATTCAGCTCTCTTGCACAGGTATTCCGATGGGTTAAATGTAGGGTAATCCTGACTACTCTGTCAAAATCAGCCCAACAATGGTTTAGCCAATTGCCCCCCAACTCAATTAACTCTTTTGATGAGTTTAGTTCTGCCTTTTTGCATCAATTTGCAAGTTCTCGGAAACACCAAAAAACGTCATTGACTTTATTCAGTATAAAACAGAAAAGACAACGAGGCTCTACGAAGTTATATAAAAAGATTCACAGCAGCTGCTTTAGAAGTACCCTCAGCCACGCAGGAGGTACTCTCCAATGCCCTGGCCCAAGGTTTGTAGGATGGGGAATTCTTTAGGTCGTTGGCTAAGAAATCAGCCAGAAGTTTTGATGACCTGTTAGCCCGAGCTGAAAAATATATTAACATGGAAGAAGCTCAGCGAATGAAAAGAGATGATGGAGAAAGAAGAGAGATAGAAGAGAGCCAGGCAAAGAGGGAGGAGGTTTTGTCAGAAAGCTAAAGCCAGAAGAACGACCTCTTTTGCCTGTTCCGGGGGAACCTAGAGAATACACTCCCCTGGTTGCTCCAAGGGCACATATCTTGATGGCTATTGCGAAGCACAAGGGCTTAAAATGGCCATATAATCACTCAGCAGCTCCAACTAAGCCCAAGTTGAATCTTTTTGCGCATTCTATAATGAATATGGGCATAATACAGAGGAATGTCGGCATCTGAAAGACGAGATAGAGAGGATGATAAGAAAGGGATGGTTGGACGACTGGGTAAAGAAAGAAGAGGAGAAAGAAATGATTGAACGTAAAAAAGCCCGACCGACCTGGATAGAAAGAGATACTAAAGAAGGGAAACTGGAGTTGCCCCTGGAGAAAATCACTACCATGATCCGAGGGGTTTCATCCAAATGATTCTAGGAGGTCCCACAGATGGAGACTCCAACCGAGCTAGGAAGGCGTACGCCCGATCTACACCAGGAGGATCAAAAGAAGAGGTCCATAAAATTAACGAGGACCGGTGATCCAATTCGGGCCCCATGATATGGAAGGATTGCAGGCACCACATAATGATGCACTAGCCATCATGGCAACCGTGGCTAACTTTGACGTAGCCAGGATAATGGTAGACACGGGTAGCTTAGTTGACGTCTTATTCTATGAGGCGTATAAGAAGATGAATCTAGATATACATTGTAGCCAGTAGATACAGCCCTGTTCGGTTTTGGCGAAGGAGTAGTAGATCCGATGGGTCAGGTCGTCCTACCGATATCCTTAGGTACTGAACCCATGCGTAAGACTAGGATGGTTAAGTTTTTGGTAGTTGACTCCTTTTCTGCTTATAACATCATCCTGGGAAGACCTTCGCTCAACACCTTCCAGGCAGTGGTGTCTACTTCTCACATGAAGTTGAAATTTTCTGTGGATAAAGGGATAGGAGAGGTAGAAGGAGATCAGTGCTCGGCTAGGAGGTGTTATGTGGAAGTTATTAGAAAGGCTGAGCAAAAAAAAGCTAAAAGAGAACGAAGTACAGAAGGGGAACCCCCACTGAAAGTTATGAAAAGAAGTGAGGCAGAAAGGCCTTTAGAGGAGCAAGAACATGTAATGCCAAATGAGGAATTAATCAACATAGAGTTAATATCGGGGATGGGACCAGAACTACTAGGATTGGCACGCAGTTAAGTCAGGAATTGACAGATGGCATGACTCAGTTCTTGAGAAACAACATCGATATCTTTGCATGGAATGTACTGGACCTGGAAGGAATTGATCCAGGTGTGGCAGTACATCACCTCAATGTTGACCTGACGTACAAACCTGTAAAGCAGAAAAAGAGGCATTTTGGGCCTGAGAAGGACAAGGTTATCCAAAAAGAGGTAGAGAAATTACTGGAGGCAGGACACATCAGAGAATCCAATTCTTGGAATGGTTGTCAAACGTCGTCTTGGTCCCAAAAATAGAAGGAAAGTGGAGAATGTGCATTGTTTTTTGAGATTTGAACAAAGCATGTCCTAAAGATCATTACCCGTTACCACGAATAGACCAGTTGGTTGACTCTACCTCGGGTTGTGAGCTGTTAAGTATGATGGATGCTTCGCAGGGGTACCATCAGATCATGTTAACACCTGAAGATCATAAAAAAATAAGCTTTATAACTTCCACAGGGACTTATTGTTATGTGGTTATGCCTTTTGGACTAAAAAATGCAGGAGCTACATACCAAAGGTTGGTCGATAGAATGTTCAAAGAACAGCTCGGGCAGAACATGGAGGTATACGTGGATGATATGCTGGTAAAGAGTACAAAGGCTGAAGCTCATATTGCTGACTTGACAGAAGCTTTTAGAGTCCTTAAGAGGTATGGTATGAAACTCAACCCTTCTAAGTGTGCTTTTGGGGTTAGGTCTAGCAAGTTCTTGGGTTATATGGTCACCAAGAGGGGTATAGAGGTGAATCCTGAGAAAGTAAAAGCAGTGCAGAATATGGCTCCTCTAAACAGTATTAACAAGGTGCAAAGCTCACGGGAAGGATAGCAGCTCTAAGTCGATTCATATCTAGATCAGCAGAGAGAAGCTTGCCTTTCTTCAAAATCCTGAGAAAGGCTAACAAGTTTGAATGGACTGAGGAATGTCAGAGGGCTTTTGACGAATTAAAAAACTTTTTAGCCAAGTTGCCATTGTTGACCAAACCTATGCAAGGTGAAACATTATATGTGTATCTGTCAGTAGGGACGTCGGCCGTTAGCTCGGTGTTGTTAAGAGAGGAATGAGCTAAGCAGAAACCCATCTACTATGTTAGTAAATTGTTGAGAGGGGCGGAAATTAAATATCCTGAGATAGAAAAAGGAGGGTTAGCCCTAATAACGACTGCCAGACAACTTCGGCCATACTTCTTATCGCATAAGATAGTGATTTGGACTAACCTACCATTGAGACAGGTGCTAGGTAAATCAGAAACTTCAGGAAGGATGGTGAAATGGGCAGTAGAGATGAGCGAGTATGACATAGATTATCAGCCAAGGGTGGCTATCAAGGCGCAAGCCTTGGCAGATTTTCTGCAGGAAATGACACCTACAGATGAGGTCCTTGAGGCATGGTTGCTGCATGTGGATGGCTCAGCTACCATATCCGGTTGTGGGGCAGGCATTGTGTTAACCAATCCAGAAGGGGAAGAGCTGGAATTTGCAGTAAGATTTAAGTTCAAAACATCCAATAATGAAGCTGAATATGAGGCACTGGTGAGAGGATTGAAGATGGCTCTAGAGTTGGGGGTCAGACAGTTAAGTGTCTTTTCTGATTCCAGATTGGTCATGCAACAGGTTAGGGGAGAATTTGTAGCCAAGGAGAAAAGATTGAGGAGTTATGTGGAGCAGGTATCCCAGCTAAAAGAGCAGTTTACAAAATTGATCTAAATCATATACCACGAGCTGAGAATGTTAAGGCTGATTATCTTGCTAAAATTGCAAGTTCTACCCCTGATTGCAAGACCAGGAAAATCACATTGTTAACAGCCTATCAGCACAGTATAGTGATAGAGATAGCCTCTATGGAAGAGAAATATGACTGGAGGACCAACATCCTGAAATATCTGCGAGAGGGAAAACTGCCACAAAATAAAAGAGAAGCTGTTTGATTCCAGGTATGAGCTACTAGATTTTGCCTAATTGATGGTGTGTTATATAAGAGAGCTTATTCTACACCATACTTAAGATGTTTATCACAAGAGGAAGGAGCCTATGTATTGCGAGAAATTCATGAGGGAGGATGTGGAAGTCATGGTGGAGGTCGGGCTCTGGCTTGTAAAATGACAAGAGTTGGATATTTCTGGCCTTCATTGAAAGATGATGCGCAACATCTGGTTGGAACATGTGAAAAATGCCAGAAACACGCCTCATTGATACATAAACCAGCAGAAGAGCTGAAGGTCATGAGCTCACCTTGTCCTTTTTCCAAATGGGGGATTGATATTGTCGGACCCTTTCCCCTAGCGATAGGACAAAGGAAATTCTTAATAGTGGCAGTAGATTATTTCAGTAAATGGATAGAAGCTGAGCCTGTAGCTAAGATCACAGAGTCACAGGTCATGAAATTTCTGTGGGGAAGCATAGTATGTAGGTATGGGGTTCCGCGCGACCTGATATCAGATAATGGAACTTAGTTTCAGGGAAAAAGATCCAGAGCTGGTGCGCTGAGATGAAGATCAAGCAACACTTCACACTTCGGTGGCTCATCCTCAAGCCAATGGACAAGTGGAGGTAACCAATCGAATAATATTGCAAGGAATCAAAACCAGACTAGACAGATCTGGTGGAGGTTGGGTGGATGAACTAGATTCGGTATTATGGGCATATCGAACGACGCCAAGGACAACAACTGGAGAAACTCCATTTAGCTTAGTATATGCAGCAGATGCTGTTATACCAGTCGAAATCGGAATGGAAACTCACAGAATCCAGAGCTATAATGAAGAGGAAAATAATAAACTATGAGAGAAGATTAGATTGGATTGATGATGAGAAGAGAGAGAAAGCATACCTCCGCATGGAGGCATACAAAAGCAGAATCCGAGCTGGGTACTCTTGGAAGGTCAAAAATAAGAAATTTTCAGGTCGGGGATCTGGTACTACGGCGAGCAGATGCTTTGAAACAAACTGGCAAGTTAGAAGCAAATTGGGAAGGGCCTTACAAGGTAACTCGGGTGATAGCTGGAGGTGCTTATGAGCTAGAAGATGAGAGAGGAAACAAAATACCGAGACCATGGAATATTTGCCATTTGAAGAAGTTCTACATGTAATCTTGAGTTTTTTCTTACGAAGAAATAAAATGAATTTGTGTGACATGTTCTGAATTGATTCAAGAAAAAATTCTAAGGCAAGGCCAGTTGAACTGGACCTACCTAGGTTCCTTGGAGGGTTCGCAGAGACCGACCTTCTTGAGGAATGACTGAGAAAAAATCCTAAGGCAAGGCCAGTTGAACTGGACCTACCTAGGTTCCTTGGAGGGTTCGCAGAGACCGACCTCCTTGGAGAATGACTGAAGAAAAAAATCTAAGGCAAGGCCAGTTGAACTGGACCTACCTAGGTTCCTTGGAGGGTTCGCAGAGACCGACCTCATTGGGAATGACTGAAGAAAAAATCCTAAGGCAAGGCCAGTTGAACTGGACCTACCTAGGTTCCTTGGAGGGTTCGCAGAGACCGACCTCCTTGGGGAATGACTGAAGAAAAAATCCTAAGGCAAGGCCAGTTGAACTGGACCTACCTAGGTTCCTTGGAGGGTTCGCAGAGACCGACCTCCTTGGGGAATGACTCAAGAAAAAATCCTAAGGCAATGCCAGTTGAACTGGACCTACGTAGGTTCCTTAGAGGGTTCGCATAGACCGACCTCCTTGGGGATGACTGAAGAAAAAATCCTAAGGCCAGTTCAGTTGAACTGGACCACCTAGGTTCCTTGGAGGGTTCGCAGAGACCGACCTCCTTGGGGAATGACTGAAGAAAAAATCATAAGGCAAGGCCAGTTGAACTGGACCTACCTAGGTTCCTTGGAGGGTTCGCAGAGACCGACCTCCTTGGGGAATGATTTAAAATATATATATATATATATATTTATATATATATGGTTAAGACATGTAGCTTGATTGTGAAGCTTGGAATGTGCGTCATAAATATTGTGAAGAATATTACTAAGAAAATTGCAAACACGGGAAAAATAAAGACAAACAACAAATAAAGATGAAATGATATTATTATAAACTGTTGCAAAAATATACACAGCCTATTCTACTCCATAATCAGAAACACTGAGGGGTTCTATAACAGCACCCTCATCATCTAAATTCCAGAAGGAGAAGAACTGTCATCCTCGATGTGGGTGACAAACTCGGGAGTCGGATCTGGAGGAGCAACAGTTGGAGGAAGAGCAAGAGATGGAGGGGCAGAATGATCTCCGAAACTGTAGGCGCAACTGATGGTTGTGAAGGACCAGCTACGTCAACAACAGGAGCAGACCTATTATCAAGAGGGGGAACACTTTCGACAGCACGATCTAGGTCTGGATCTAAACCAGTATACCCTAACTCCTTGACTTGGCCAAGGCAGTGCGTGAACCCATGGATTAAATAATTCAAGGCCCCAGAGGTCAGGTGATCAAGGAATTCTGGGGATTGCAGGATTTTGGCTTTTCTCCTGGGCCCACTCCGCTCGACCTGCTATAACTCCCGCAGCATGACCTTCAGCTCGAGAGATAGAAGCCTCCTCAATGGCCTTTAGCATTTGATTTTCCATGGTGGTTCTATTTTGTTCCACCACGGTTATCCTTTCCTCCAAGGAAGCGTGTTTACCCCGAGCTACCTCGAGGTCGGCTTCCAACTTATGGGTGCGGGCTTGGGAGCGTTGCAGTCGTGGCTGCGTATCCTCCAGTTGTTGCCTAAGCTCCTCTTCCTCCAAAGAGGGTAATCCAGACCGCAGATTGGCTATTAAGGAGCTCAAGTACAGTATAGCCTAGAAATAGAGGAGGTTAAGCAGGTTGTTGATTGTTAGAATTAAGTGATGGATGTTAAGAATGGAGCATTACCTTGGAAGCATGATTGGCAAGGTTGCCTACTCTAGCTTCATAATCCATGGACCCTAAGAGGCGCTGGTCCACGGAGTTGGGTATGCCCTGAAGCCACTCAACACAGAGTTTTCCATCCCGAGTGTCCAGTACCGAACTGCTAGTGAAAAAAGAAGCATTCAGAGAAGCAGGGGCATTGAGACGAGGATGCTGGGACGGACCTGAACTACCGCCACTTGCAGAAGCTGGGCGTTTCCCCCTACTTCGAGAAGAAGTGGGGGCAGCGGCCGCAACAGGTGGAGAGGCAGATATGGATGGTGAAGGAACGGCGGATGGAGCTCGGGTTGTGGGCACAGGTTGATGATCCATAGGTGCACTGGTCATGGGGACTCGGGATTGACCTTCAGGCTGCCCTGACCCTCCTGCAGCTTTTCGAGCTCGGTAGGCTGCCATGATATGGGACTCCATCAGTTGCTCTGAACAAAAGATATACTGTTAGCATTTTAACAAATATGAAGTCTCAAGCAAATAGTTAAACAAGATGATACCTATAGGTTGGGGGAGTGGAATAGCTTTGGGGCTCAGTTGAAAATGGTGAAGTAAAGGCCAAGAATCAGCTAATAACCCTACGTGGTAGGGACTATGATTTAAGCGACGAGCTAATGCCTGGGTGGCCGAGTCCAGGGCGGGCGCGCGACCTTGGTGAGGTAAGTCGATGATCCAATTGGTAGGAAAATCCCAAGGATCAGGAAATAAAATGTAAAAATACTTTTTCTTCCAACCCTTAGGGAGCTGGGTTTTCCTTGTAGAAATTTAGCTGCTCCCCGGGAAGTGAAATAAAATAAGCCTGGAGAAGCAGTTTTAGCATGAAAGAAAGCTCGCCATAATTTATGGGTCGGTTCGTACCCAAAGTAGTTAACTACCATCCAAAAACCGACCATGAGTCGGAAGGAGTTAGGGACTAGCTGCATCAGGGGAATACCGAAACTCTTAGAAATACAAGAGAATAGGTCGGGAATGGGAAACCTAAGGCCGACCTCTAGTTGATCTACAAAGAAAGTGACATAGCCAGGAGGGGGGCATGAGGTCTGTCGCGAGGACCTGGCAGGACCATATTAAATTCCTCAGGTATTTCTGCATTTTCCCTAAGGTTTGCTAGGCTTATCTCAGATAGGGTAGTGGCATGAGTCATATAGGCCGGGTGATTAGCTGGATCAGCCATCCTAAGTTCGGTTGGGTGATGGGTGGACAGTTCAAGTGCTAGTTATCGAACGGATACACCGGGAGAAAGAAAATAGGGAATAAATGACAGAGGTTCTGGAGAGGTAGTAGAAGTGGACATCAAAAAATGACAAACCAAATATGCAGGAAAAATAAAGATAAATGAGGGGCAAAAATCAGAAGACTTACTTGGTTTGTTGAATGGAGAGAAGAAGGAAGTTGCCGGGAAATAACAGAGGATGATCGCTGGAGAGCAAAATAGTGAAAAGAGAAAGAAGGAGAAGAAAATGAAGGGAGAAGGCCTTTTTATAGGGAGGCGGCACTCGAACGGGCAGAAGGAGCCCTAGCCTTAGATGATAAAAAAGGAACACGTGTAGGGATGGATGAGGATAGTCAGTTGATAAGATAGGCATTTAAGTTGCTATAATGGGCGCGAAAACCAAAGGATGGAATTTGAAAAAAGGCTCACGTCAGCCCTAATAATCAAGATATTTTCATACTCTGTCTGTCCTGTAAAAGCTGCAGGACAGGCAGAGTAAGGGGACTAGCTGATATGGTATAGGTCAGGACTGACACATATATGGCTTAGGTCATAAGTATGAAGCTGGTGCGACCTAGGTCGGGATGGGTTTGCACAGCTCGAATTATGGAGATGGGAGCTAGGTGGAACAAAATCAGGACGAGTTCAAAGGGATTGACTGACCTACAGGTCGGGCGAGTTTGCGGGATTGACTAATCTACAGGTCGGGTAAGTTTAAGGAGGTGACTGACCTCTAGGTCGGGCAAGTTCACGAAAATAATGAAGATGAAACGGTTGTTCAGTTAGAAAGTGACAGGGAATCTTTTAGGAGGGTAAATCAGAGAATATGGGCACCATACATTAATCTATTATAACAGATTGAGGTTTGAAATCTCTTTTCTACCCTTATTTGGCACCTATAAATAAGGAAATACAAAGCATGACACATGTTACACTTTTTATATATCAAGAATACACATATCTATCTGTTTTTCATCCTCTCCCAAAGAGTTACCACTGACTTAAGCGTCGGAGTTCTCACGCCGGGTCACGCCGACGTTTTGTGCAGGTGTTCTAGCCGAAGAAGGAGAGCAGAAGTAGTGGATTAGGACTTGGCGTGCACCTCCTCCAATTGGTGCATTACATGTTGGACGAGATCGGCAAACCCTTCATCGCAAGCGTAATGAGAAGAAGAAAGCAGTTTCATCGTGTAGGCCATATAAGTGGTTGAGACAAACAAAATCAACCACACTATCAGCTTTGGAAAGGTTTTACTCTGTCAAGCCGCCACTGCAGTAGGCAACCCAGATTGGCATCTCATCGAATTCGTGATGAATTTTTTCGAATTATTTTGAGCCACTTTCATTGTTCTTCACTACTTTACCAAAACGAAAGAAATCCCAGATCCAAAATAATAAATACTTTCCAACTCACAACAAGGAAAACTGAATCTTTACACTCTATAAAAGTGCAAAATCTATCTATGATTTCATTGGCGTAATGGGGTTGTTGTTTTTTTTTAAATGGGGTTTTGTTTCTTTTGCTTTGGATGGTTTTTTAAGGGATGTTGAGGAAAAAAAATTACAAATCTAAGGAAAACAGAAAACAGTTTGGATTTATCAAAGAAAAATAAAGTACAGATAGAGGAAAAGTAGTGTGGAAGCAGAAAGATGCCCGTGAAAAGATGAATAGTTTGTGATAAATACATATTTTTATATTAAATTTTTTATACTTTTTTTTTAATATTATAGTTTTATTAATATTTTGTGTTAGAGAATCAATGAATAAAAAAATATAAAAAAGAGATAAAAAAAAGTCAAAATAAAATCGAAAAGACAACACATTTCATGAGCAAGTTGGGAGATAATATTTCATTCGATCAAATAAACATCACAATTAGAAGAAAATTGTCATTTTTGCCTAAATCCATCATGTGTAGATCAAAATATATGAAAGAATCACTTGAATTTTACAAGTAATTGTTGGTCTTGTATTAAATTCAAAATAAGCATATTTTTATACTTGTACAGTTTTTGTATTTTGGGCATAACTCCACACTCAAAAGCCCTATGGACCCAAGTCTTACTTTATTTGAAAGTTAAGAAACAGAACTACAACTTTACTGTAGGAACAACCTTGATTATAGCAGAAAATCCATCCAAATCTATACTGACACATCTCCTTAAATCAAGCTTAACTTTCTCCCTAATTGTTGGAATTAGGTTATTCAAGTTGAAAAATAAAGGAATTAGATGATTCAAGTTGGAAAATAAAGCTAATAATCAAATATACAAATTTCATGTTGATCACTATTCTAAATTCAGCTGATTGCATGGAGAAAAATGTGTGACAAAATTCAAATTTGAAAAGTATATGTGAATTTAGAGCACATTTGAAGTTAATTTGGAGAAGTTAATTTAGGTACTCTTTTACTATAAATAGGGGCTCTTAGATGGTAATCAAGACACGTAAAAACCTTTAGAGGGGGAAATAAAATTTTATTGTTATCTTTCTTTAAACTAAGTTTTCTAGTAGTATTAGAAATGTATTATCTAATTTCTCTTCTAAATTTAGTTTTTTCTACTTTCATTATATCTTTTTAAATTTTATTTAGTTGAGAAAAAATGGTGAACCTCTTGATGGAGGAAGAGTAATGGTGATAAAGGTGAATAACGTTCAGGTGTTGTATTATTATTTTAAATTTTTATTAAAACCCTCCTTATTTTATAGTGATTCTTGATTTATGTATCATTAATAGAATAATAAATACTTGGGTTTATTTATCTTATTGTACAATTTTACTCCACTAACTGCTAACGTGAAATCTTGATTTATTGTAGATAAAGGTGTGTATAAATACTTAATCCTATAAATAAATATTGGCATTAAAACTCAACTTGTTTAGTGGAGATCCTTGATTTATGTATCAATAATGACACAATAAATATTTGGGTTTATTTAACTTATTGTACGATTCTACTCCACCAACTGCTAACGTGGAATCTTGATTTGTTATAGACAAATGTGTGTATAAATATTTGATCCATAAATAAGTATTGGTGTTAAAAGATAATTTGCAAACACTAAGACAATATCATGATTACCTTAATGCATGAGTTATTTGATAACATCTTGGATTCCAATAGTAGCATTTAAAAGAGGTAAAAAAAATAAATAATCATTCATCTATCCAAAACTCAAGAGTGAATCATAATCTTGAGTGCTTTTATTACATTGATTTCTTAGTTATAATATAAATTTTTCTTTATAATCTAAACTACATTCAGCCCGTCTTTTAATAAATATAGATCCAAAAAATTTCAGATAACTTCCCTGTGAATCGACCTCAGACTCCTAAAAAATTTATTACTTGACACAACCTGTACTTGGGTTTGCAACCTTAAAATTGTAGTAAATTTTGGCGCTATTTTCGGGGAATGCGAGGTAATTATTCAGGTTTGTAAATATTTTTTCTTCGTAAATATTATGTGATTATATGTTCCTATGGTATCGTAGTTATAGTTCTCGTTATTTAGTTATAAATAATTTTGAAATTTTATTTAAAAATTTATTTAAGTCACCTCTACACATTTTCACTATGGCTGAAAATGAAATTGTCTAGAATAAAAATGAGAATCAATATGTGCGTATCATGCGTTATTACTTGCAACCTCTTTGAAATTCTTCTCATTCTTGTTTTATTTTTCCTCTCAATACAAATAACTTTCGATTCAAGCCAGTTATGATTCTTTTACTTCCTAATTTCCATGGTTTAGACTCCGAAAGCTCTTACTTATATCTAAAAAAAATTGATGAAGTATGTACAACTTTTAAATATCAAACTTGTACAAATAAGATTGTTAAAACTCAAATTATTTCCGTTTTCTTTAAATAATAAAGCAAAAATTGGTTTAACTCTTTAAAACTTAGGTCAGTTAGCACTTGACAAGAAATGCAAGCTAAATTTTTGAAAAAATTCTTTCCAACTTATAAAAATAATACTTTGAAAAGACAAATCTAAATTTTTTCTTAAAATTCTAATGAAGTTTTCTTTCAATGTTGGGAAAGATTTAAAGATTTGTTGAATTCATGCCCACATCATGGTTTTAAAAAATGGCGCTTAATTAGTTTTTTTTATGAAAGTTTAACTCCTGAAATAAAACAATTGTTGAAACAATGTGGAATGGTGAGTTCTTGATAAAGAATCTAATGAAGCCCTAAAATATCTAAACCATTTAGCAGAAAACTCTCAATTATGGCATAGTGTTAATTATTCCAAATATTTTAATGGATTTAATCTTGCTAATAGTAATAAAGAAAAATATTATCTTAGTCAAGAAGATGATCTAAATATTTGAATTGTTAGTTTAACAAAAAAAGTTGAAACTATGGAATTTAAAAAAGTAAAAAAAAAATCAATACAAGATGAATAAGTTTGTAACATTTGTGAACTTATCGAACACTCTACCAATGAATGTCTAGATATTTTAGTACAAGGAAATATCATCAACATATTCAAAAATTATTCTTCTTTCTCTATATTCTGAAACTTACAATCCAAAATAGAGAAATGATCCCAATTTTAGTTGATGAGATGAGAATCATATCCAATTGTTACATTCACAAAAACCACCATATTTTCCTTCTTATCCAGCTCCATATACAAAATTCCTTGAGTAGACTTTACAAGAATTTATGCATGGACAAAAAAATATCAATAACCAGACTTAAAAAGCTATCAATAAGATCAAAAGCGTACTTTCAACACTGACAACTTATTTACATACTCATAAAAAAGATAAATTTTCTGCTCAAGTTCAACCTTCCACTCAGTGTCATGTTTCTTATTTAAATAAAAATTCAATCAAGGATGCTAATTCGGTCGCAAATCTTTGTAATAGAAAAGTTATTGACAAGACTATTCATTTCAAGAAGAAAGTTTTTAATTCATCTTCAGAAATGAAGTGGAAATAGTCTTGACGATGAAGGTAAGTTTAAAAAAAGTGAGTTTGAAAATGATAAAAAAATACTCACATTTAGCTCATTTTTCTCAAAAATTACAACCGAATCAAAAGTTGAACTCAAATACTGAAATTTTTGAAATTTTTAAACAAGTCAAGATTAATATTCCATTGTTGGATGCAATCAAGCAAGTTCCACCTTATGCTAAATTTTTAAAAAATTTGTGTACAATCAAAAGAAAACATCATGTACAAAAAAAGACATTTTTAACTGAAAGTATTAGTTTAATCATTCAATGATTCACTCCACCCAAATATAAAAATCCAGGTTGTTCAACCATTTTATATATTATAGGAAACACTAGAATAGAGTGTGTTTTGTTTGATCTTGGTACTAGTGTAATTCTTCTATCTTTTCAGTTTATGAATAGTTAGGTTTAGGAGAACTTAAAACAATTTATGTTGTACTCCAACTAGGTGATCGTTCGATTAAAGTTTCAAAAAGAGTAGTAGAAAGTGTGTTGTTACGAATTAATAAGTTTTACTTTCTAGTGGATTTCATTATTTTGGACACAGAGCCTGTTACACATACGCATACACAAATTTCTATCATTTTGGGTCGTCCTTTTCTTATAACTTCAAATGCTCTGATTAATTGTAGGAATGGTATTTTGAAGTTATCTTTTGAAGATATAACTTTGCAACTAAATATGTTTAATGTTTGTAAGCAACCTGTAGAAGATGTCGAAGTACATAAAGTGGATTCAATTGAAGAACTTATTTTCAAATATTTTACTTTCACTAATTCATTTAATCCTCTGAAAACTTGTTTTAAAAGTAAAAGTATTTGTAAAAAAACACACTCTAATACTCTCTCTTAATTTTTGCATGTACAAGAAAAATATTTTTGAAAGCCAAGGTTTGAAAAACTTTCATCATCAACAGTATAATTTGTTCCAACAAGTATTAAAGCTCCTATAATTTATTTGAAATTTTTGCTATTTAATTAAAATACTCTTTCTTAGGTGAAAATGAGATTTTTTTTAGTAATAATTTCTTTCAAACTTGATGCATCCCAAGAAAGTAAGTGTATCAAAACTCTAAAAATGCATAAGAATGCTTTAGGATGTACCATTATTGACATTAAAGGTATTAGTCCTTTAATTTGCACATATAATATCTATCTAGAGAAAAATGTTAAATCATCTAGAGAGATACAATGCATGTTAAATTCTAATATGAAAAAAGTAGTAAGAAATGAAGTTATTAAACTCTTAGATAACGGAATCATTTGTCCTATTTCTGACAATAAATGGGTAAGTCTTACTCAAATGGTACCTAAGAAATCTAGAGTTACTGTATTTAAGAATTAAAATAATGAATTAATTCCAACTAAGACTGTTTTTGGTTGGTGAATGTGCATTGACTATAGGAAACTCAACCCAGTTACTAGAAAAAATCATTGTTCATTATCTTTCATGGATCAAATCTTAGAAAGAATTGTAGAACATGAATTTTACTGCTTCTTAAATGGATATACTGGGTATAATCAAATTGCAATTGCACTTTAAGATCAAGAGAAAATCACTTTTACATGTTAATTTAGTATTTTTGCATATCGAATGATACCTTTTGGATTATATAATATACCAACTACATTCCAACGATGCATGCTTAGTATTTTTAGTAACATGGTTGAATGTTTTCTTGAAGTCTTCATGAATGATTTTTCTATTTTTGGTAATTCATTTGATGATTGCTTGCCTAATTTAGAAAATGTTTTGATCATGGGTGAAGAAAAAAACCTTGTACTCAATTGGGAGAAATGTCATTTCATGGTAACAACTTGTATTGTTCTTGGACACATTATTTCGTCAAAAGGTATTGAAGTAAATAAATTTAAAATTGAGTTAATTGTTAATTTTGCCAATACCAAATTTTATGAATGAGGTAATATTATTTTTAGGACATGCTGGTTTATAGAAAATTTATCAAAAATTTTAGTATAATATCTAAACATTTGTGTTATCTTCTAACAAAAGATACTATTTTTGAATGGACTGAAAAATGTGAAAATATTTTTGTTAAGTTTAAAAGCATGCTTACGTCTGCTCCAATCATGCAGCCTCTAGATTGAACTTTACTTTTTGAAATAATGTGTGATGTCAATAACTATGTTGTTGAAGGTGTCTTAGGACAAAGTAAAGATAAGAAATTATATGTCATTTACTATGCAAGTAAAACTTTGAATAGTACTCAATTGAATTATTCAACAACAGAAAAAGAATTATTTGTTATAGTTTTTATATTGGACAAATTTAGATCTTATCTTATTGGCTCACCAGTTGTTGTTTTTAGTGATCATGCAACTTTAAATTATCTTTTATCAAAAAAAGATGTCAAATCTGGACTGATTATGTGGATTCTCTTACTCCATGAATTCAATATTACGATTCGGCATAAGAAAAGAGCAGAGAATATGGTGGTTGATTATTTATCGAGATCTATTTGTGATGACTCATTTCAAACAACACCCATTAATGACACTTTTATTAATGAATAACTATTTAATCTATTTTACCTTAGTTTGCTGATATTGTTAATTTTCTTGTGATAGGAATGATGTTACCGCATTGAAATTCTCAAGATAAAAAGAAATTTTTGACCAAGGTGAAATTTTTTTATTGGGGTGATCTATACCTATTCAAATATTGTCCTGATCAAATCTTTTGGAGATGTGTGTCTGGCAATGAGAAATGTAATATTATTAAATTTTGTCATTTAAGAGCATATGGTGGTTACTTTTCGGTAAAGAAAACTACTGCAAAAATCTTGTAATATAAATTTTATTAGCCAACTCTTTTCAAAAATGCTTACACTTTCTAAAAAAGTTGTAAAAATTATAAAAAATTAGGATCCATTTCAAAGTGAAAATGCCTCTACACCCCCATTCTAGTGATTGAAATCTTTGAATGTTGGGGTATTGACTTTATAGGACCATTTTCATTATCATTTGATTTTATTTATATATTGATGACCATAGTTTATGTCTCAAAATGGATCGAGGCAATTCACTATTGAAACAATGATCACAAAATAGTGATAAATTTTTTAAAAGAAAATATTTTAAGTCGATTTGAAATTTCTCGATCTATTATCAGTGATTGGGGAAAATATTTTTGTAACAATATGGAATCATACATAAAGTTGTAACTCCTTGTCACCTTCACATAAATGAACAAGTTGAACTCGTAAATAGGCATATCAAATAAATTTTGAAAAAGACAGTTAACCTAAATTATAAAGATTGATCTCTTAGACTTACCAATACACTTTGGGCATATAGAACTGCTTTCAAAACATCATTAGGCATGTCTCTCATAGGATAGTTTATGAAAAACTTTATCATTTACCTCTTGAACTTGAACACAAAGCTTATTGGGCAACCAAAATGTTTAACTTCAACCTTGATGAAGCTTTAAATTGCACAAATTACAAATTAATGAACTTCAAGAATTGAGAAATGATACATATGATAATTTCAAAATTCATAAAGCAAGAATCAAAGAATTTCATGATGATAAGATTTCAAGAAAAACATTTGAGGTTGGTCAAAAGATTTTACTTTATAATTCTCGATTGCATTTGGTTCTTGAAAAATTGAGATCAATGTGGATTGGTTATTTTGTTGTAAAAGAGGTATATCCTTATAGGATGATTGAAATTGAAAATTTTAGAAATGGTAACATATTCAAAATAAATGGACAAAGACTTAAACCATTTCTAGAGAATCAATTTTTCAGTTGAGTGGCGGATAACAGTACTCCGTGGCTATTGAAGTCGGATTTATCAGTTTTCCAAATAACTGAAATCTTTGTACAAAGTTTCTCTCTTTTTCTTATTTTCTTTTCTTGTTCTTTTTAAAATGGAAGACATTCTTCTAATTCTCAAGAAGCAATTTCTTTTTTTTTCCTAAAAATGCAGTTTTAAAAATTTATAAAATCAAGATTGAAAGATTAAGGATGCTTATGCACAAGTGCATCCCAAGGGACATACGTTGGATAATTGAAGCAAAGGTAAGAATAGCAGGTAAGTTTTCATATGAGTTTTCAAACTTGCTTACTAGATACGTTTTCATATGACTTTTCAAACTTGTTTACTAGATACATGTCTGGTTTTGGTAAAAATACATATTAAAAAAAACAAAGGACCAAAAAGATACAAGTTTGTCATAAATGTGCTCGATAGACTTGCAACACAAAATGTTCCTTAGGAATCATTTCTAAAAATCTAAAAGATAAAATTCAATTTATTATAGATGGACTAAGTAAGGAGTCTTTATATGATATTATATTGACTCTTGAGATGCATTCATGTGGATTAGTGCAACATGTAGTTCTTCATTTATGGAATTACTTCCAGGATGAATATGAGTGTTATAGTTTTGGGAATCTAATATTAAAAGACCTCATTTGCCAGTTTATAAGAAAACTGGATGAGAAGCATATCCTTGACCCATAGAGGGTGTTTAAGCTGTTACCGGATGTAAAACCAGAGTAAGATATGAGCTACAGTCACAACTACATGTACATTCGCATGTAAGTAGCAAATTTTCAAATTTTGTGTCCTTATTTTCAACATTTCTAATAAAATAAAAAGACGTGTAATAAATACATTTCCTATTCACACCTCAATAAATAACACCGTACTTACTCCATTTTTGTACAACTCACTTTCTAAAAAAAATAAAAATAAAAAAATAAAAAATATGAAAGGGTCTTCCACTCGCAAGTTCAACTGTATTTGTGGAACCAATCCAGAAAAATATGGTGAGTTTATAGGGCTAGCCAATAATCTTGTTAGAACTTTAGCAGTAAGAAAAATTTATTTAGTATATGAGGAGGCAGTCTGGGGTTAATAGGGAGTGTTGCTACTTCTACTCATGTAAGAGGAGTCAAAATTTTTGAAGTTATCCCAAAATCTTTAACAATATAGAATATCATAAGTATGATCATTGGAGATGAACTAAAAGTATCACATATTTAGGACAAAATACTTAATATGTTAAACAATGCGGATGCATTCATTACTCTACCTGGCGGTTTTGGTACATTGGATGAATTATTCCAAGTTATCTCTTGGGCACAACTTAACATTCTCCTGAAACCTTATTCTTAATATTAATGATTTATTTGAAGGTTTGTTATCTTTTGTTGATCATGCTGCAAAAAAATATTTTATTACCATCTGCAAGATGAATTCTTATTTATGCTCCAACACCTGACCAATTTATTGATCAACTTTTAGCATATGCGCTAGAACCTGATCCATCACTAGATCGTGTGGATTGGTCTAACAAGAAAAATGGTTGAAAATATTAATTGAATTTGACTCTCAGCCTAAGGAATTTCAACTAATAGTGTATATATTTTGTTGTTTCAGCTTTATTTTCCAATAAGTCACATTTTAAGTAATATCTTCCAAACTCTACTTTCCTATTTATTTTTTACATTGATGATAATGTCTCGATTAAGTTGGGGGAATGGATAGTTGATATCATGACTTGTGTGTTCAATGTGTGTGTTTTCTAGTTTTTTTTTAAATCCAGGCGTGTTTTTTTGGGATCCATTGAAATCATGAAAATAATGGCAGAGTAAAAGGTAATTGTAACACTTTTGAGATACACCCCTATTTTTGCATAACATGACAGGTTTGTGAAATCTTTAATAAAAGTTTATGAATTGATAAATTTTTTTAGTCGTAAATGTTCTTCCAACTTCAATGATTAAAATTAAGCGTGAATAATGTAGTTTGATTGATGATGGGTATTGTTTTGGACTTTGATATTGTTCTTTGGTTAATATATTTTTGCAATAATTATACTCAAATATTTTTGCACAAATAGTTATGTTATTCGGTGTGGAGACAAGCATATCAAAATAGGTAGTTCTTATACCCTCAATTTAATCATCACTTGAATTTTCGACATAGAGGATCGAGTGATAGAACTTTCCTTTCGGTTTGTCAAGGCAAACGACTGATTGAGCATCACTTGAAAAATGATTAAGACATTAGGATTTTTAGCACCATGGCCAAATCAGCTTGTTCACCATGCGTTCCAAGAGAACATCCCCCATAGTAAGCTACTTTGAGCCTTTCAATAAACAAGTATTTTTTTTGGTACCATATTTTTTTACCTAGCATAAATACACTATTATCCTACATTTGTTCTAAAAATAATTTGAAGTTTTAGAGACATTCCATTGACAAGGTGAGCTTGCAAAAGAAATTTGGGTTTGAATAAAAGATAATTTTAGGGGATTTTCTCTTCTAAAAAAAATTGCAAAGTGTTAAAAATATTACGAATTGCAACTAAAAATGAGATCTTGCAAAAGCAATAAGAATGATGAAGAGGGGTCCAATTCAATAACAATAGGCCCCGATGTTGAAATTCATGGAGTATGAGAATTATTCATTGATAAACTATCTGTCTCTAATCCCATGAAGTTTTTAGAATTTTTGTTGCATCTTATTCTTTTTATTTCTTAGCCGCATCACTATTATTTGGTCCCATTACAATCTTTGTTGAACACCTTTTAATTTCGTACGGTGCCTTCGGTGTAGTGGAGATTTGTACCAAATAAAGAGTCTATGATGTTTAACTCTTCCATTAAAGATTGGGTGATGGTTTTGTGAGGTTCAATGGGAATTCACTTGTTTGAAGCATGCATGGTTTCGTCACTGTTGGCATTGACTATTTACACATACACTTGAATATGCTTATTATGGATTTTTATTAACTTTTGAATGACTAAGGGTTATATTCAATATTTGTTTGATTTCATTACCATATTCCTTTGTTGCTTCCTGAGAGTAATAGTTGGAAATTAGTTATCATAGGTGTTTGTGGGTATCACCACTGAAAACCCTCACGAGACTATAACTCATCCTCTTTGGACCACCTAGGAGTTTAAAGGCTTGTTGCATATACTAAATGCAATTGTAATTTTTTACGAAAGTGAATTAGTTTATGTTTATTTTATGCTTGCTTGAGGACGAGCAAGGGTTAAGTGTGGGGAAATTTGATAAATGCATATTTTGATATATTTTTATATCAAATCCTTTATACTTTTATTGCTTTATTCTTGTTAATATCATAGTTTTATTAATATTTTATGTTAAAGAATCAATGAACAAAAAAATATCAAAAAGAGCTAAAATAAAATCGAAAAAGGCAACACATTTCATGAGCAAATTGGGAGATAATATTTTATTAAATCAAAGAAGTATCATAATTAGAAGATAAAAGGTTATTTTTGCCTACTTCCATTATATATAGATCAAAATATATGCAAAAAATCACTTGAACCTTGCAAGTGATTGTTGGGCTTGCATTAAATTTAAAATAAGCATGTTTATAGACTTGTGTAGTTTTCGTATTTTGAGCAAAACTCCATGCTCAAAAGTTCTATGGACCTAAGTCTTACTTTATTTGAAAACCAAGAAATAGAACTACAACTTTATTGTTGGAAGCTCAGTCCAATTCAGCTTTGATTATAGCTGAAAATTCATCCGTATATGTATTAGAAAGGACCTATCTATGCTAATACATCTCATTAAATCAAACATAACTTTATCCCTAGTAGTTATAATTAGATGATTCAAGTTAAAAAATGAAGATAACAAAAAATCTACAATTTTTATGTTGATTATATTTCCAAATTCAGCTGATTGGATGGAGAAAAATATGTTATAAAATTTAAATCTGAAAAGAACATGTGAATTTAAAGCATATTTGAAGTTAATTTAGAGTGCATTTGGAGTGAATTTAGAGATGTCAATCTAGACAATCTTCTACTATAAATAGGAGCTCTTGAATAGCATTCAAGATACACAAAAACTCTTAGAAGGAGAAAAAAAAATTATTATTGTCTTTCCTTAGGCTAAGTTTTCTAGTAGTAATGTAAGTTTTATAGTAGTAATAGAAATGTATTCTCTAGTTTTTCTTCTATTTTTAGTCTTTTCTACTTTTATTATGTCTTTTTAAATTTTATTTAGTTCAGAAAAAAGGGTGAACCTCTTGATGGAGGAAGAGTAACGGTTATAAAGGTGCATAATGTTCAGGTGTATTGTAATATTATTTTAATTTTTCATTGAAACCCTCCTTATTTTGTGGTGATTCTTGATTTATGTATCACCAATGGTACAACAAATATTTGGATACATTTAGCTTATTGTACGGTTTTACAATACCAGCTGCTAATGTGAAATCATGATTTGTTGTAAACAAGGTGTGCATAAATACTTAATCCCATAAATAAGTGTTGGAGTTAAATTTCCATCTTGTTTAGTAAAGATTTTTTATTTATGTATCACCAATGACACAATAAATATTTGGGTTCATTTAGCCTATTGTATGGTTCTACTCCACTGGCCGCTAACGTGAAACCATGATTTATTGTAGACAAAAGTGTGCATAAATATTTAATCTTATAAATAAGTGTTAGTGTTAAAACCATCTTGTTTAGTGGAGATTCTTGATTTATGTATCACCAATGACATAACAAATATTTAGGTTTATTTAGCTTATTATACGGTTCTACTCCACCGATTGCTAACATCAAATCTTGATATGTTGTAGATAAAAGTGTGCATAAATACTTGATCGCATAAACAAGTATTGGTGTTAAGAGATAATTTGCAAATAATATGATAATATAATAATTACCTTAATGCATGAGCTATTTGATAATATCTTTTCATTGAAATCTTTGGATTCCAATAATGTCATTTAAAAGAGGTAATAATCATTCCTCTATCCAAAACTCAAGAGCGGATCCCTAATCTTCAGTATTGTTTTTACTTTCATTTCGTAGTTATAGCATAATTTTTTCTTTATAATCTAAACCATATTCACCCCATCTTTTAAGGAATATAAACTCAAAAATTTCAAACAACTTTCATGTGGATCGACCTCAAACGCTTGAGAAATTTATTACTTGACCCAACCTGCACTTGGGTTTATAACCTTAATATTATAACAATTAGCTCGAAGGGTAGCAAATGTAATTTCATATTGAATTTCAATGACAAAATAGATAATTAAGCTTAATATTTCAAGCTGGACAGGCTGGATAAAGGAATCACACCCCCTATGTTGGATTAAAATCAGGCCAAATATTTAAATTTGTGCCGAGCTTGGTGTTATCGCATAGGCCACCATTTGTGAAAATATGCAATTAATTGAGCTCGATGGCTTAGTAAATCAAACATTTTTTGCCAAAGTAAATGAGGCCTTAATAAATACTAAAAAATATGATAATTTCAAGTGAACATGTTCACTCACAATTTGTTTTATGCGGATGATATCATAATTTTTACCAATTCTAATAAGACTGAACTTCAAAGATTGATGACTTTCCTTCAAAACTACATTGGGGTCTCTCGATAGCTCATTAATAACTCAAAGAGCTCTTTCATTGTTAGCAAGAAGTGTTCTAGCTCAATGTTACAACAACTATATCATATAAGAGGCTTTACTTATAAACCACTTCTTGTCACTTATGTAGGAGCCCTACTCTATAAAGGACACAAGAAATGTGTTCTCTAACAGGATCTCATCAATAAAATAAGAAACTAGCTTCAAGGATGGGAAAAAAAACTGCTCTATCCACTGGAGGTAAACTCGTTCTTATCAAAAACACTCTATCTACCATATCACTCTACCTCATCCAGGTTCTTCAGCCTCCCAAAACTGTGTTGCATACTATTGAGCAAATAATGGATAGATTTTTCTGAGGATCCTATGGAGAACAACGAAGTATGCACTGGACCTCTTGGGACACCATTTACTCTCATGTGGAGGAGGGAGGCGTTCTCCTTCAAATTGTGGTGGAGGTTTAGATCATCATCATCTTTATAGGCCACATTCGTGAAAAAAAGATATTATGGAGGATTTTTCCTAGAACAATCAAAGTATTGGTCCCTGATAGCACAATTTGGAAGAGAATTTGTAAAGCAGGATATGCAGTCCAAAACACTATGTTTTGGTCCTTGGGTGTAGGAAAAATGTTCTTTTAGCATGATTATTGGTTTGGAGATGGTCCAATCTCATCTTTCCTAGGGGGAGAGACATATGGATTTAAATTAGTGAACTACTATTAGAAAGAAAGAAAATGGAATCTTAGAGACTTCAGCAAGTCCTACCCTAACATTGGGTGGATTTGATTTGTAAGGTGCCCATTAGTAGTGAACAAACTGATATTTTGGGATGGAAACTCATGCCTCATGATGAATTTTTTATTGCATCGGCTTGGGAGCACATCAGACATGGCAAGGTGAAATAGAATTTGCCTAGAGATTTCTAAAGTCCTCATTCACGCCTACCATGTCAATTTTCTTTTAGAGATTTGTTCATAATTGGATTCCTGTAGACCTTAGATTGCAAGAGAATGGTTTTCAGCTTGCTTCTAAATGTCAATGTATTCATCTGGAATCTATACAACATCTCTTTATCATTAGTGACTGAGCTAGGGAGGTTTGGGAGCACTTTGCAATATCTTTAACATTCAGCCCCATCATGTTGCACTTCTTATCTATTATTGGAAATTTTCTAATCCATTCTTTCATCTCAAACACATACGCATCCTTATCTCTCTTCTCATTCTTCGATTTATTTGGACATAGAGAAATAATTCTAAACATAGACATAAAGGCTTTTATTCATCCTGAGTCATCTGGAAAGTTTATAATCTTATTTCTCTTCTCTTTAAATGTTGGAAACTTTCTTGCAAGCTTTGGCAAGGAGACCTCGAAATGGCGGCACAACTTGGATACCACTTTACCACCGAAAAACAAAAGAAGACACTGCAAATTATTTGGAAAAAACCATCACCGAGCTAGTTTAAGCTTAACATTGATGGCGCATCTAAAGGTACAGTAGGACAAGCAGGAGCAGTAGGCATTATCAGAGACCATCTGGGCAACACCATTGTTGCATTTCAAGACTTTATTGGTACATCAACTAGCATTTATGCTGAGATTTTGCACTTAACAGATGACTACAGTTTGCTATAAAACTTGTCATTTCACATTTATGGATCGAACTTGATGCATTAGCAGTTATTAACATCATCACATCTTCAGCGTATGGGCACTGGAGATTGCAGGAGCTACTGATAGAAATCAAAAATAACTTGCATCATTTAGTCACTTCCATTACAAGAGAAGGTAACAAGATTGCTGATTTTTTTGCTAATGAAGCTTGCAACATCCTCGCTTCAAGGATTTTTACAGTGCAACAACTTGCAGGGACAATTCTTGCTTAGATTGGATTAATTAGAACTTCCCTCATTTAGATACACATGAGTCACACTTATATATCTTTTGTAGAATTATGTATAGGGATATCCTCACATAGAGATCACTTATAGTGACTATGTAAAGGAGTAATACTCCTTCCTTGTTTTACTCTTAGTACTCTGGGTTTTAATTTGGCTCCCTTCTATAAAACAATGTGCACTACTTTTTTTTAAGTGTTATATATAGGCTGGGATCATTACCTAAATCCCCACCTTGGGTTTTTTTGAATTTAAAAATAAAAAAAATTATTTTGTCATTGATTCAAATTCCATCTTCCCCCTACTTACATATCACCGTTGAGGCTGAATGTATTGCTTGTGTAATAAAAAAAAGAATATATTTTAATAAACAAAAAAACGAAAAAAATACACCAAATTAAAACATAATTCCCGAAATAAGGCACGAAAGTGGGAAAAGTGTTAATTATTTCCTCCTCATTTAATCATTAATAAAATTTCATAAATATGGTGAGTTAATAAGTAGAATGAGCTGCTGCTGCAATCAGGGACGGAGTAATATGTCATTAAAACTCAAATGCAAATGCAAATGCAAATATACTACCGCATATTGACACACATATAATAACCTTTACCGTTATTCTAATAAAAAAAAAAAATAGCTTCTAAATGCAGAAGAGAAGCAATTCTAAATATGAATGAGAAGTAATTTAATTTAGCGTTACTTAAAAAATAGAGCTTAAAAAATTTGGAAATCATGACTTGGAAATGAGATTAACTGCAACTTCAAACTTCTAAATAAAGTTGTAGCAATAAGTTAATGATTATTTTATTCCATCAATAGCGTGTAGTCCCCTACTAATCTATTCTGAAAAAAAAAAATAGAAAGATAAAAAAACAATCCTTAGAATAGTAGAAGAAGCTAAATAAATAATCAAGTACTTTTTTATTTTCTCCAATGTTTCTATATTCACAAAACAAAATATGTACATCAGAAATAAATAAAAATAATTAAACTTCAAAAAGTTAATCTTAGAACATAGTACTAAAAAAGGATTTACACAGTTACTTTTTTATTTACAATGATTCATTCACTATTATGATTAAAAACAGAAAGTACAACTCAAAAGTTGGAAAAAAAGTCACGGCAAAAATTATTAAATATTCAATTAACTTATACAATCATAGAAAGAAAATAATAATAAAACTTCTAAATATTAGTGGAATATCTTTGTACTGATATAAATTTGAAATTTTCTGTAAAACAAATGAGAGACAAGAAATTTTATTGAGATTAGCCTTTTGATCTCAATTCACTTGATATATTCAAAGTAAAGCTAAACAAAAGCTAAAACTGAAGTAAATAAGTTAGTAATTTTCCACAACCAAAAAAAATTCAAGTTTAAAAGTTGGTATATAGATGTTTTTGGTAAGAAAAGAAAAAAAGGAAAAAAAAAAGAAAAAAGTACTACTAAATAAGTGAAGACAGCACTTAAAGTGGGCAATAATTAAGGGGAACAAAACAAATATGGAAAACGAAATGAGTTGAAGTGAATATTTTTTCAATTAGAACTGAAACCAAAAAATAAATAAATAGTAGATTTACAAGAATAAAAGAACGATTTATGAAAGTCAATGTCATTGTGCGTGACTTGCGAGTATTGGTATTGCTCAAAATGCTCTCCTTCTAATGCTAGCATTTCAGTGGGGAGAAATAAAAAAGAAAAAAGAAAAATATGAAATGTAAAATATATTATATTTCTTTATATAAAATAAACATTAATTTCAAGTACGTTTGTAATTGAATATAAGGAAACACATGAAATACATGTATAAATCAATAACTAGCTCCATTAACTACTAACATCTAGATATTTGCTCTCAACTTTGTGAAAGGGTATTCTTTTTGGGCTGCAAATATTTGGGCGGCCAATAACGTGCCTAAAAGAGATATTTAATATATTCATATGAATTTTTTAGTCAAAATTTATAAAATATTTATTTTTTTAGTTTTTAATTGATGTGGAACGGAGCATAGCATGACATAGTATATTATTAGTTGTGTTGTGGCTTCTACGGATTAAAGAGATGGCTTCCATATAAGTAAGTAATACTTTGTCTCATGGGTATAAAAAATGGCTCCCCAGATAGCATTTAGTTCGCGATATTCCAGCTACAATCAACTTTAATACCATTTATCATCCCCCAACCAGTAAGCCTACTAAGCATGAGAATTACCTCCAAACCCACCAAGTAAAACTTGAAATTAGGTTATTAAATACTTTCCCAAAATAGATATATAATTGATGCATATGGATTTTTTAGTTAAAATTTATAAGGTGTTCATTTTTTTGTGTTTAGTCCATGTGTGATGGCATCGCAGCTTGTCTTGCCCTAGGCCCACTAGCCTAATAGACATGAGAATTGCCTTCAAACCCATTGAGTGCAACTTGAAATTGAGTTATGAACAATTTGCCAAAAGGGATATCCAATGGATGCAAATGTGTTCTTTACTCAAAGCTTATAAAGTATTCAATTTTTAATTTTTTAGTCTATATGAGATAGGTCATCACATCACCCCGTCTTCAAAACACGATGTCCTCGTCAAGGTGTGACACTATCTGTGATTGGTCTTTAAGTATTGGGATTCTAGAGGTGGAAGAGATAGCTCTTGTGCTTATAACACTTTATCCCACGGGTTCAAGAAATAGCACTCATGTACATAGTATTTTGTCCCTCATATCACTTAGTTTTCGATATTCCAATTTGCGATCGACTTTGATATCATTTGTAACACCTCACGCTCACTAGCATGTTGATGCGAGAATTGTATTGAAACCTATCGAGTGCAACTTGAAAAGAGACTATGAATAATTATCCAACAGAGATACAATTGATGCATATTACTTATTTAGCCAAAGTTTAAAGGGTGTTCATTTTTTAGTTTTAGTCCATATGGTTTAGAGCACCATAATTTATCATGCCCCAAGCTCGGAAGCTCGTTGAACGTGAGAATTGCCTCCAAACCACTAAGTGCATTTGAAATTGGGCTACAAACAACTTATTTAAAAGATATATCTAATGAATGTATAAGGGTTTTTTAACCAAAATTCATAAGTTGTTCTAATTTTCAATTTTTAGTCCATGTCATGAGTCATCACAATCACTCCTTATTTAAAATGCGACATACTCACGACGTGACACAATCCATGATTAGTTGCTAAATATTGGAATTCTAGAAGTGGCTTCTATATATTCAAGAGATGTCTCTTGCACATAACATTTTATCCAATGGGATTAAAAGATGATTTCCAACCGTGCAGTACTTTATCCCATATAGTACTTAATTTCTAGTATTCCGATTGGTGATTGACTACAGTACCATTTTTCATGTCTTTGGCCCATGAGCCTGTTGGAGGCAAGAATTGATTCCAAACCCACTACAACTTGATATTGGGCTAACAACTTATTCAAAAGGATATCTAATGAATGTACTTGGGTTCTTTAACCAAATTTATAAGATTTTTATTTTTTAAAAAATTTAATCCATGAGGATAAGCATAACATCACGTGTCTACTTTTTTAATCGAATAAAAGGATAAATATTGTATATACTTTTATGCTCGAAACCAACTTTCTAATTTGAAATTCCATCTATGCTATTTAATTTAACCCTTTTTTTATTTTACGTTTTATGTTATGGTTTGTATTATTCTTGTTGCAAGCTAAAAGCAAAATGGGTGTAAATGTAAAATCTTTTAGATATGAGAAGAAAAAAATAA
Organism: Paulownia fortunei; assembly: GCA_019321725.1. Taxonomy (NCBI): domain Eukaryota; kingdom Viridiplantae; phylum Streptophyta; class Magnoliopsida; order Lamiales; family Paulowniaceae; genus Paulownia; species Paulownia fortunei. The sequence goes on from CM033110.1 coordinate 16,219,763, forward strand.
ATTAAAAACGCATCTAAAATTACAATTTTTGGAATTAAATGTATTCTTCTTTCATGTAGAAGTGACAAAAAATGACAATATTTTATATGTTCGTGTGTAACAAGAGTATCGAGAGGCCCTAAAAAGAATTAGAGTTGATTAAAAATATACTCTCTGGATTTTAGCAAAAATGCTAAAAATAAAATCAGATAAGAAAATAGCCTAAAACGTCTTCATGTTTCGAAAAAGTCCTGTGAAATACCTCCCATCCGTCAAAGTTAACGGAAATTGTGCAGCATGCGCGGGCTACGCGAAGATGGCTGTAATTTGGTGGATTTTGACTGGATTGACTATGTTAATTGTCCAATATGCCTTTCCTTATATATACATATATATGTACATGTATCTATAATTTTATATTAAAATATTAATTTATAAAAATTAATATATATTTATATAAAATATATTAATTAAAAATAAAAATTTATAGATAAAAAAATACAGAAAAATAACAAAAAAAATACTTAAAATTCACAAGCAAATTATAGCAAATAAAATTATGATAAATAAAATTGTGTTGTATAATTTGTTTTAAAAAAAAAACAACCCTGCATAATATCCCTGTTTTTTTGGTTATGTTATATAATAAATTATTTTTTAACTATAAAATTTTTTCATCCAGGATTGAAGTATTTATATTGTTTATATAAATATTTTCATAAATTTGGACCTTATAGTTTTAGTAGACTTATATTAAGTTTTATAAATTAATTTGTCTATTATCTTGTGTAGCTCGTGGACTTAGTTTATTATGTCTTATTTTTATTCTATCCTATAATGTGGAAGTACCTCTTGAGCTTAGATTGTTGTAGTTTCCGGGATCAATTCCATTGAATAATAATAAAATATGTACAAGGTATATTACTAACCTTCTAATCTGTTGGTATACATATTATGTAGGCCCAGGATAACTACATAAATACATATTAAGAGATCTAATTATCTTCATGATCTTTAAGCTATTATTGAAACCAAGTGGGAGATTGCCAGAATTAATAATTTCAAAATATTAATTTCTTTTCAGTTATGGAAATAAAAGGTTATATATTGCTTTATTACATAAGATAAAGTACGTTGAGTAAAAACTAAATAAATTACATGAGATAATACACAATAATAAAAAATAAATGAAGAGGTTACATAAATAGAATTAAATAAGGAAGTGATTGAGAGTAAGAAACTATGGCAGTAGTATTCCTATTCCTACTTGTCAGGTGAAGAAATGGTTTCAATTTATGAATACCTCTATTGTCACACAAGCAGAAAAAAAAAAGTTGATAATTCGAAATCAATCATTAAAAAAATAACAAATCAAATGCAAAAATATTATTTTATTTGATAAAATCTGAAATACAATTCGAACTCAACTTAATTATTAAAAAATAATAAAATATATAAAAAAAACAAACTATTCGAATTGGAGCTCAAAGACAATTTTTATACCTCCAAATTTCAAACAAATTTAAATAATAATGTGTTACTCGATTCAATTCATTTCCACCATATACTCACAAGTGAAGCAACGATAAAAATGCAAGTCAATCACTTATAAACAATTCAATTTTTTGTTCTTTGAAAATTATTCTTATTATTAAGAAAGCTGGTTATGATAAGAAATCTGGATAAGCAATTTATTTGGTCCAAACTACTTTTGTCTCTGGATACTCATCATATCAAGTAAATGATTAGGAACAATCAAAACTTTTGAATCGAACTTCTTTGATTCAACATCACCATATTCTTTTAATGGAGATAGTCTAATCCCCCGCCACACACACGCGCACACACACGTATGTCGCTTCTTTAGCAGTGAAAGTAGCTCGCTTCAAGTTCAAGCTGATGTGGATTTTCCGTTAATGAGTATGTGTGTTTATGAGTTATCTATTATATCTAATAAATTTTCCATTTTGAAATATGGACCTTACATTTTAGGGATATTTTTTCCAGATTGGCTAAGTGCCTTCTGCGTGCGTTGCATGTATATGGTGGTTTATTTTTATTTATTATGGTTCCATACAAATGTATAGCTGATAATCATACCTCGAGTAAAAATTTAAAAAATAAAATGTAATTTATAAAACCATTTATATATCACAAGAACAAGAATGACAGTGGCAACACGTCAACTGAAAAAATTAAAGTTGCTATTATTGATAAAAAAAAATTGTATCGTCATTATAAAATTTTCACAAGTTCAATATAATGCACAAAATAAAATATATAGATTGTGTTATATGTGTTTTCTCATTCGAATCTATTTGTTTAAACTCAAGATTGAGTCGTAGTATTGTTGTAGTTTAAGTTACACATTTTGGAGAGTTCCATTGTACTTCGAGTGTGTGTATAAAATCTTATACATGCACTCGCGATGCTAGTCTGATTTCACATTTATACATATACTCGCTTCTAGTCCGATTATTCAGTGCACATAAAATTATATTTATATTGTGAATGATTTATTATTATACATATATCACTAATAAATACACTACTTTCTGGTGAGTTTGTGAAAAGTTTGACTGTAGCAGAAACAAGTTTATCATTCAGTACTTTAATAATAATTTTGATGTTACCAGTGGATATTTTATGACTCGTATTTTTTTTTTTCTTGTAGTGATACATGAATCTTAACATAATACAACATTTAAATTAAATGACAGATACAAACTTACAAATAAAGCATAAACAAGTATAGAAAAAAACAACCCCCCACCCCCAAAATGCCTGTCTGTTAGTACAATTTAATTATCTTAAAAAACCCATCCCTTGTAATTTATTGATCATTCTTGTTTACATTTTCCAATAGGGATACATCATATCTACAAGTTCAGAGAATTGTTTAAGGAAACATTGAATAGAATGTTGTATTGTGACAAGAGAACAGAGAACAAGAGATTTAGATATATCTATGGTCGGTAAGAAGTCGGTATATTGCATAATGGGGCGTGGTGAAGTCATGAAAAACTTGGAATTAAGGAAAAAAATTAAATAAATTTAATTGTTAATAAATTAAATAAATCAAAGTTGGCACATGTATGCATGTGAACCCTATCACAAGAGTAAGTTTGACTAAGCCTTCCACACCTCACAAGCCGTCTACCTATTATACGGCTTCTGTTTCCACTTTCATTTTTTTTTTTTTTATGTCAAAAATTGTGTTTTTTTTATATAATTATAATAACATAATAATCGTACTAATTTATACATTCTACGTAATTTCTAAATTTTAGGACTTTGGTACTATGAATTAGTTGATTTGATTATTTTGCTGAAGGTAATAATAATTAATTAGTTAGTATTTTTTTAAAGTCAATTGAGAAGTATTTAATAGGATAACAAATAAGAAAATTTGAAATTATAGTAACACTATTTTTAAAAAAAATACTAATATGATAAATTAGTTTAAAGATTAAGGGCCTGTTTGGTTTCATTTTTATTTTCAGTATTATCAAGTATATTTTTATTTTTGCATTGATTTTTGTGTAAAAATAAAAATATATTTGGATAGAGTATAAAAATATTAACTTTACTGGATTGAAAATAGTATTTTACTGAAAGAGTTATAAGTTAACGGGTCTCATTATATTCTTTACGTTTCATCAGTCAAATATAATATTATGTTGATAAATTATTATATAATTTCCTGTGGGTCTCATTATAGAAAGATAAACTACTATGTGATTTATTTTTTAAGTATTTTAAAATTAATAAAATATTATATTAAATATTAATAATTTGAGTCTGCTTTATTAAGTAGGTGTGTAGGTTTGATACTTATGATTATAGGTATGAAAATAAAACAAGTGGTATTTTTATTAAAAATTGGTAAAATAAATATATTTTCGGTTGTTTAAAATATTATAAAAGACAAAAATGAGATTTGAAATCAAACCAAATGACTCAATAAATAATTTGAATTTATACTATAACGAAAGTGAATTAATAATTTTGTGAGAGAGGGAGTATTTTTTTGGGTTTCTGTACTTTAGTTTCTTTTTTAAAAAGCAGAAATTAGCACAAAATGTGGAGAAATCAACGCTTCAAAATATAACCTTTCATCCCTCAATATTGTTATGCATTATTTGGACTTAAATACATATAGCGACGTATCTGTACTCTATAATATAATAGGTTATACATCTTTGTCTTTCTCATCTTATTTTAATTTTTTTATTTTTTCTCTAAAACAATTTCCAACTTATGTCTTGGTAGGGGTCCAATGCTATTTGATGTTCGATTCTCTCACAATAATTGTAACACAATATTCACATATTTTCTAAAAGTTTTTCAATTATATTAACAAATCGACACAGTAAATTATCATAATCTAATTACGACACCAAAAGCTTCAATGACCGTTTAATGTTTTTAATAGGAATTAATCAGCTATATCATTAAATATATTAAAATATAAAAAATTAATTAAATAAAATTGATATTTCTACCTCAAAATACATATCAAATTATTAAAAATACAATAAAGCAAACTATATCCATATTTTTTTGTGGGATTTGAGCTCACGAGCTCTTAATTTTCCAATTTTATGACGTTAATATTACCACTTCATCAAAAATTTAGATTCTTTGTTCCAATTTTTATTTTATTATATAATACACTTCAAGAATATAATTAAAATATATGTGATTTACAGTTAAATAATTATTTAGTGAAATATTTTATATACTCGATCTATATCTCTAACATTAAACAGAAAATAAAATATATAAATATAAACTGCTTGATGAAGGCTTAATCGACAACCTTTTTTTAATTATTGTCTGACTTTTTCTAGTAGTCCTAATTTTGCGGAAGACCATGAGTTTATGACCGACTAAATTAGTCTGGACAAGGACAAGAATAATAGTCAATCTCTCTACTTGTGAAGGGGACCATCTATAGTCATCTCACAATACTCCAAACAACTAATGAACAAACAGATTTTCTTAGTAGGGGCCTTGTATTTTTAATTTATTGGCTTAATTAAACTTGATTAATTACTCCAGCATTTCCAGGCAAAAAATTTGGCAAGTTATGGCGTGGGGTAGCTGTGGCCTTTACATTCCAGGCTTGAACGGTACGCCTTTTTAGTTACATGTCTCCTTAAATTCTTTTATGACATATATAATCTCATAGAATTAACGTGTTATCCATACCTTATGACATATATAATATCATAGAATTAGCGCTTAATTCATATTTTGGTGTATTATTTATTAAATATAATATTTCAATAACCAAAAGATAACATTTAGGACAGTAACAACTTCAGAACCCACTAGAAATTTTTTGTTTAGATTTGATTTAAATTGAATTTAATTAATTAAATAACAAATGTGATTATATTTTTTAGTAATAGTTATTTTTCTTAAAATTTGATAGCATATTTAACTGATGGGCTATGAGCCCAAACCAACCTAAGTCTAAAAGATTCATGAACTCAAGCCTATGAAAACTTTCTAATTTATATTATAAATACCGCAAATTCTCATAATTCAATGATACGTAATTTTATTTAGTTTTTATAGTTTTCAGATTATTCATTTTGCTCTGGTTCTAACTTAAGTATCGGAAAGTTTTTGTCGGGATAACCCCAACGCCCTAACGACTTATGTGTGTCACAAACAAGAACCCACCTAAGAGTTGAAAGATCGCGAGAAGCTGACATTTTAGAATTTGGATCCATACCAGTTACCACATCATATTGGCGTCGTCTGTGAGAAGTCTACCAAAACATTGAGGATGCATACTAGAACTAGACTTAGGGAGCCCTGCTCTCAAGACCCCCTCCACCCGGTGAAAGAAGATGTGACAACAATGGAGTGGACCAACCGTGGGAAGCACATCTTCAATGTGATCCACCACCGCATCCAAAGGATCCAGCTCAACTAGTCGTGCTACAAATAACCCAAGAGGCGTTGAGGACAATGATCAAGGAGGCATCAACCCAAGCTGCAACTCAAACAATAGCTCAATTTGCTGCTAACTAGCATAGAGAGCAAGAACCCCTTCAATCATCTAGCAGAAGCCAAAACTTCGCTCTGGCTCCTGATAAGACTGAGCAGATGAGTGAATCGACGAGACACATAGGGGTTGATACCCATGAGGACGTGTGTAGCAGGGTATCCCTTCCAGAGGACAACTTGTACTCATCTTGTAGAAGTCAAGACTTCGCTGGCTTCCAACATGACTGAGCTGAGGCGTGAAATGATGAGGTGCAGAGGGGTTGATATACATAAGGACATGAGTAGCAGGGTGTCCATCCCAAAACACAACTCGAAGTGACAAAAGGAGACTAAGACAATACCCACTGTGCCATCGAACTTCATGACCGGGTCATGAGTGCATGTGGAGCATTACCTCTCGCTTTCTATTGCACCATCTAAGCGTAGCCCATTCTCCCCTGCTATCTTAGCTAAGTCCCTACCAGTAGGGATCAAGGTTGCCAAGATTACTGAGTATGATAGACCTAACGACCCTCAGCAACACATTGATAAGTTTTATGCTAAGGTGGACTTGTGTAACTTAAGCAACGCCACTTTTTGTAAGATCTTTCGCACCATGCTTTAAAAATGTGCATTGTCTTGGTTCAACCAATTGTCCGCTAGTAATATAACCTGCCTTGAGCAGCTAACGTAGGGATTCTTGCACTAATTTTCTAAGTACCCCAAGACGATTGCACACCTATTCAAGATCACCCAAAGGGATGGAGAGCCTTTGAGAGACTATGTTAGACACTTTGTCGAAGTAGTGCACGAGATTCCCCATGTCAATCATAAGTAACTTGCTGGCATCATATAACAGAACCTTTGCCATGGAAGGTTCAAGGAATCCATTGCGGGGAGACCCCCCAACACACTGGAGGAGCTCCTTGCCAGAGCGGAGAAATATATCAATATAGAATAGACCACACTCCAAGGAGTAGGAGTAAAGTGCACACACAGGAGCAATAAACAGGCTGAAGAGCAAAGACATACCCTACTAGGATACCTATGATACACTCAACTGAATGCCCCAATGACAGAAGTCTTAGTGATTACAGAACCACAAGGGATCATTCAACCCCTGAGGAAGTTGAAGGACAATCCCAAGAGGATGAAGTCTAACAAATACTGCCGCTACCATCGTGATTGAAGGCATACCACTAAGGAATGCTTCATTTGAAAAAAGAGATCGAGAAGCTCATATAATAAGGATACCTGAAGGAGTTTGTAAGTCAAAGTTTCAGGCCCCTCAAGAGGACTATCATCAGCATGACACTTCTCAGATGGAGGATGAGTTACTCAGCTACCCTAGTAGGAGTCATTAAAATGACAATCTCCCAGTTGCTGGAATCATAAATGTCATCTCGGGAGGACTATCTAGTGGAGGTCCGCGCGATGCTAAGGGAGCGCTTGTCAAGGCAGTGGAATGGGAAGACGAATGACATAAGTGATAACACGCCACAAAGGTGCTACTAAGGTGGTGTAGAAGCCAAGTAGTTTATTGAGATCGTTTACTTGAGTTTTTGCTTAAACATATTTCTTTTCCCCCAAGTAAAACATTAATTATATTTAAAATAGTATCATTAACTTTATCAATGTAAACTTTTATTTGAATTATTAGTAAATTTGTTATTCAAAATTAATTTACTACAATCTACTTGAATTTGTTATTTATATACTTTAGGGATCACGAACACCAATCTATAAGAAGTTATTTATAAGACTCATGGTGGCGCACCGACGTTTTTGCCTATAAGAAGCCTAAAGGACTCATGGTAAAGTATTACAATGCTCATCTGTAAGAAGTCTAAAATGACTCGAGATGAGGCATTAAAATGCTTATCTATAAGAAGTCTAGAGCAACTCATAGAAACTATCAACATACTTGCCTGTAAGAAGTCATAAAAGGCTCATGGAAACTCATCAAAAGCATTAGCCTGTAAGAAACTACCTGGATCAGCTCATGGTGATCACTTGATACATCCACCTATAAAAAGTTGTCTAACACAACTCATGGTGAGTTAATGATCCCCAATAAGAAAAGAAATACAAAGTTAATTAATAACTCATCGTATGAGAATACAAATACAAATACAAATGTAAATGCTAAGTATTATCTAGAAGAATTCAAACCTTAAGGTAGGATCGCTCTGGGGGCCTCCATCCCCGACATGCACACCTTGAGAATTTTCTATGCTACACACAAGGATAAATGAGAAAAGTCGAGGCAAAGCATCCTCACCCAATACTTAGTCCGCCAACGACAAAGTTTACTCATCACGCCTTAAGTAGGTGACGTGCCCCTTTCGCCGGGAGCATGTAATGACCAGACTCCCTAAACTTGCAGGAACGATAGTGAAGTCAAGTTTCTTGGTTGCAAACAAAAATAAAAACAAAGGCACTTAACACAAGATAAAGATGTTAGATACAAGCAAGCAAAGAGAAATAAAGATGAAAAAAAAATCTAAGTAAATAAACCATGCAACCAGCAAATGAAAAGGGCTAAAAAGGGCTAAGTGAGGCCATCAACGCACAAACATGTGTCGTGCAACTTGATGTCCATGATGTGATTGAAAGTGGGGGGCTTACCTAATATGCTTGCCGACTCACAAGACCTCAAAAAGGAAAACGTACCCTCGATCTTGGACTCACCAGAGTCCAACAAAGACAATGATCTTGAGGAGCTAACCTCTTCATTTAACTCACTGACTCGCTCCCACAATTGGATAAAAAATAATGGTCTCGGTGTTTTGGAACAAAAAATCCATCTAAGTTATCGAACTCAACATAGTGACTTGAACCAACGCCCCAACTTGATGACACAATAATACTTAATGACACAATGACACCAGGCATAACGTCCCTGGACACGACAATATTAATGTTGCCTTGTCTCGAATAGCTTGAGCCAAATGCTCGAGCTGCATTTTCCAATGGTGGACAGATTGAGCTGGTTGCTCGAGCTGCGAGAAGCAACACTAGATAGATCGAGCTGCAGAAAGCAATGCCAGGCAGCTTGAGCTACAAAAAAGTAACATCAGGTGGCTCGAGCTACAGAAAAAGGCCCCGCACTCGTGCTCGAGCTGTCAGCTTGAGCATATATGCAAAATGGTGGCAACAGAACCAACGAGCAAATATTTGGATGGCAGGTTGAACCACTTGCTTGACCGACAATAATGGTATCCACCTTGACACCGCCTTGAGAAAAGAACAAAACCCAAGTCGAGCAGGCTGCTTGACCTAGCCAGCTCGAGTCGTCGGCTCGATCTGCAATTGGGACATACCCATCACCAGCAGAGGTGATGATAGTAATGGGCAATAGTGGTAACCCTCTTCTATCAATCACTTATTCCCTATGAACCTTAAATGGTGAATGAATATATGATTTTCAAAGTTTTGGTGCATCATGAAGTTGTTTGATGAAATGCCTCAAAGAAAAGCTTAACCAACAAAAAAAAACATCAGAGGAATAAGAAGATTTTTCAACAAGTCTGATATCAAAATCGAATACCTTTCGGTGGCTCTACACTCGAACCCCTGCAGGGGATCACACCCCTTTATCCCCCCAACTCGCAGGTCAGCTCGCTGACCAGGCAACGAGATCCTGAACAACTCAACGAATGGGACATTTATTGACAAAAATATACTTTAACTTGTGAGTTTATTTATGTAGATGAGATACTCCCCACCGACTACAATCGATTCCCTATATAAAAGTCAATGTAACTCCAAACTACTCACTCCAAGAGGTGACCTGCTCCAAGACTCTCTACTTTCTCCAACACCCTACGTGAGGCTTGCCCGAGAGTGTGGGATTTATGATGGGCTGTGAGCGCGAAACAGCCTAAGTCTAAGAGATTCATTAACTTTACAAGTCAACAAAATAAGTTGGGTCATAATGCTTACGTTAAATCCACTGAGGCCCAAACCTATGAAAACCCTCTAATCTACACTATAAATACCGTCAATTCTCATAATTCAAGGTATGTAATTTTATTTAGTTCTCTACAGCTTTCAGTTCTCTACTTTTAGATAATTCATCTTGTTTAGGTTTTGACTTGAGCGTTTGAGGGTTTTCGTCGGGACAACCCCAATGCCCTAACGACTTGTGTATGTCAAAGGAAGAAACTCACCTAAAAGTTGAAAAATCGCAAAAAGGTGACGTACGAGGATTTGGATCCATACTACTACATTAATAATCTATTTATCCTGTAATCGAGTCGAGTTCGGATGCAAAACTGAGTGCCACGTTAAGAATAGAACTGGAGCAAATTCTTTCACTATTTGATTTTTTTGTTTTTTCACTATTTGATTTCTATACAAGTAAATTGAAGTCAATTATAGTATAAGATAGATCAAACAGGTCTGTGATGATGGTCTCATTTCTTCCAAGTACGAGTTACAACATGTATAATACCATGTTATTTTTATCCTCAGTTAGGTTCTAATGTTTGAATTCTCGACTTCCAAATCACTATAGAACAATCAATACTTTTCAAAAAATGTGCATAAGGAGGGTTGACCCCATATTATGCAAGAAGCGTTTATATATGACCTAGTGTAAAAATATGAAATGGTATGAATAATTCCATGTCAGCACATAGTGTTCTTACTATTCATTTAGCATAATTCGAACCATTTGTTACTTTCACACCTGGCCTATATAAAAAATTTCCCATTTGCACATATTTGCATCAAAGGATAAATATAATATACCATGTTAATTTAGTGTATAACACCCGTGTGATAAGTATTCAGTTTCCATCATCTAATCCATTTCAAATCATCTATTTTAATTTTGTATTGCATCCTATATTCCATAAAATGTATACATGTTAAGTGTATATAATTAATTTTAAATGTATAATTAAAAAAATATTTTATATATACAACATATATGTGTTATATTTAATATAAAATATAATATAAAATTACACTAAAAAATCAGAACGCACCATTATCTTAAATTCAACTTGTTCTCTTTTACTTGAATTTGTGCTAAGAATCACGGAAGGCCAACTCCACACCCAAACAACAATAATTATGTCAAGATTCTAAAGAGATTAATAAGAAATAAAAAATAAAAAATACTTGGATGTCTCTGCAAATATGGCTCGGCTTCAAACAACAAACCAAGCCAAGCCAAGCCAAGCCAACACTTTATTCTAACCAAAAACAAGTAAACACCCCCATTATTTAAATACCATGCATGTGCTTCCTCATAGAGTCATAGATTCTCTTGCTACACAAACAACCTCATACTTAAAACACAACACAAAACATAAACATAAACAAAAACAACCAACATGATCAAGAACCCATTCTGCACGCCGAGGCTCAGACCCGCCACCCCGGCCAGAAAGACCAGCCGCCTCTCCCCCATGTCGCTGCTCGACCGCCTCCGGGAGGCCATCTTCCGCCTCATCATGCTCTCCGCCCTCTCCAAAGGCTCCAACGACGCCCGACGATCATCGGCGCAGCCGTCTGATCATTACTACTACCCCAACGATCCCCACCACAGCGAAGCCGTGGCCGACTGCATAGAGTTCATCAAGAAGTCCGCCACCACCACGGACGAAACCCGCGACTCCGCCTCCGGTGGCTACGCGGATGCCGCGGCGGCGCAGGCTGTCATTCCTTTGCCCGTTATGTAGTCGAGGCTATGAGTAGTTTTGGTCAATTTATTTTGGAAGATGGTAGTTCAGAGATACCATTATTTGTAAATTGGTGCGTATGAAGAATTAATAGATTAGTTTTTGTTGTTTGTGTGAAGATGCTTAATTCTTGGTTTTTACGTTTCTTCTTCATTTTCAAAAGGCTATGTAAACCCCATCATAATCATTGCTTAAAAAAACATAATAGTACCAAAACTAACGATTGTTTTTTACATCCTTTATGAATACATTATGGTACCAATTGTTTATTTATTTTTTATTTTTTCCATTTTATGCTTTTGCAAAACTAGCTTGTTTTTCTACACATTTTTCAATTACACGGACAATAGCCCCTTTTCAAGTCTATACAAGTTTAGGTTATGTTCCCTTCTGATTTTCAAAATTTATTTTTCTTCTCACAAAATGATAACATATTTGGTGATAGTATTTTCCCCAAATAATTTTTTATATTCTATTAAAATATATACAATTGGCAATGTCTTTCAAAATACAACATATCATTATTTTTTAATAAATCACTCAATTACATTTTTATTTTTAATAGAGTCTCCAATCTTACTAACAACATACATTTTCCCAAAAAAAAAAATTCCAAAATACTAGAAATAATACCAAACATATAATTTAATTTCACATATAAAATTATTTATTTTAAATTTTTATCCCCTAAAATTATAAAATTATCTTTCCATGCTGAAAATATGAAAAAACTATATTTTCTTCCCTACTCACATATCATGTTTTAAATTTATTAAACGCAATTGGATGCTTTTCAATGCCACATATTCTTATCATATGAAAGGATTGTAAAATAATTAGATGTGGTGATGAGTCGGTGATAATTAGTTTGTTTTTGTCTTGTCTCACTATTTCATTTGCATATTGAAGGAATTTTATTTTAGTTTCAAAGTAATTTATATAAAACCCAAAGAATCTGTTGCCACATGTTTTCTCACTCAATTGGTCTTTCAATGCTTTCTTGCAAGGGGTTGGAGTTCACTAAGTTTTCTGCAAAAATAATTAAAACTTAAGTACCATTTTCCACTGCATTGTTTCTTACTCTCCCTTAATTTTTCTTAGTCAATTATTGTCGCATTTTATTATTTCAATAAGATTTCAAGTTTGGTAATTTGAAATTACTATAATAATAAATATATATTATTTTTCAAAATAACATAATGCTAATTCTTTTTCTACTTTTTTCTTCAATCATTTTGAGGTGCTACACTTGTCTAAATATTATTATCTATTATTTTCTTCGAAAGAATTTGTCAGGATTTATTCATACTGCTAAAATGCATTTGAAGAAAATTTAAAATGTGTGACTAAATATACAAGGGTTAATCACGTTGCTTAAATCATTTTGTTTTATGGATTAACAGTATCGAAATTGTGGTAAACAATTATATAATTCAACATAATCTCTAATTAATAACATATAAATATTATGATATAATTTTTTTTTTATCATTCTAAGTACTAATCATTTTGTGCTTTTAAAGTAAATAGTTGAACTTGGTAAAACACTATTACCAATAGTATTTCAAATTAAAGAATTGCTTAAAAATGAAGCTCAATAGTTATCTTATCTAATGAAAGATTTAGGCATGTGAAAGTGTTGTTTTGACAGTCAATGAACTAAAGTTTTTGTTTTTCCTTTTACAACAATTATTTAAAAATATAAAACCAAAAAAAAGAAAAACTTGGGCCACACTGCTTCGGGCAGGACTGGGCTGGGCCTGTGCTAAAACGGGCCAGCCCAGTTCCAAGAAGGGGCCAATGTGACACCAGGCCAATCCAGCCTAAATGTTACTTTTCACGGGCTGCCCCAGCCCATTTGACAGCTTTAATCCAACTAGATACTAGTCAACATCACTATTCCAAATACAAAACTGAATTCGACTTTATCCTCAATATTTTTATCCGATCCAATTTCAGTAAATATAGAAGGAACTCAAATTAATGAAATTAATACCATAAATAAATCTTTAGTGACTAATGAATATATTGAATTTTTTTTATTGCAATATTAAATAAAAAGGCCACGTATAATAAAGAGTTCATTAGTATTTTAGTATTTTTAAATACAATATGGTCTCATTTGGCATAAGAGATTAGACTTGATTTATTATATAATCATAATGTGTCAATTGATTGGAAAGTTAGACTTAATTCTTGAGCCCATGATGGACAGTAGGCCCGATAGTTTATCAGTCAATTGAAGGACAAACATTCCATAGCCCACCTCTGTTATTATATAATGAAGTTGTTGGGCTTGGATGGATTTGGATCCAATAGAAAATGAAGTTACACTTTTGCCCCTAAAATTGGACAATAAATGACTAAGTTAACCTTATTTCAACCTTTAATTACATTATTGCACCCACATTAATACTCACATATATTAGACTCAAAAATTCAGCTCCCAAACTGATTCAAACATCCGATGAACAATAATTACTTGAGGCAAACAAGGTATGACATGTACTTATACTTGTTAACTAGTGACAATATATCATGTAAATCAGAATTATAACTATTTGTTGCAATTGAATGATATGTTATGACAAAACATTAACTATTTCTTTTTTACTTTTCAAGCTGAAATAACATCCAAATAAAATGCTAGAGGGTGATTTCTGAGATTGAAAATGAAGAACCCTAAGAGTGTATAAAAAAATTCCCAAAAAATGAAGATGTGATTTGAAAAAAAAATAATGGCAAGAGTAGTGTTGCTTTTTCCTTCGTACTGAAAAGTGGTACATAGGGACACTTATTTTTGTATTTATTTTGAAATCAAAGAGTGATATGTTAAGGGTATTTTTGATATTTTTCTAGGAATATTACTAATCAATCAATTAAATACAGATATGATTTATTTCTTTTGATTATGTTGGATATACTAAAATATCTAGTTTTGTCAAATATTTATTTTTGGTGATGATTATCTATGATATAACTCCAAATATGATATAATTGATGATTTTTGTTAGATAATCCATCTCACCTATGAAGTAAGATGAAATAATAACACTCTTCAATCCAAAAT
>CM033110.1:16234607-16289421 GCA_019321725.1 Paulownia fortunei
ATGAGGTGAAACTAGATTCTTTATGTGTGATAAAATTATTTATAAGATTTTATACTGGGAATAATTATTTTAAATGTTGAAAGCTAAAATGAGAAGGAAAATTATCAATGTTGGACATCAAGAAAAGCCAATCACACATTTGTTACTGTAGCAATTGCTCATTAGCATTATAGCATTGTCTGGAGGCACCACGATGCTTGGCCTATAAAAACCTCGGTATCGAGGTAGTATTAAGGGCTACTAAGCCTATAGAAGAATTTGGTGTCGTGGTGCCATCCTTAGGCATTGTGGTGCGTGGATTATAGAAGCCATAACACCACGACACAACCAGAAGGCACTACGGTGCCATCGTAAAATTTCCAAAGGCCAGGTGCCGGTGCCCCATTGGGTACTGCATCAAGTTTATTTTTCTTAAGTTTCAATATGCAATCATTGCACATGAGTTTTGGTCGATTTATTTTTAAATTTAATTTTTAAGTTTAAATTAATAAAAAGGTGTTTTTATGAATAACCAAAATTATTAATCCCAAATTTAAAAGTAGCACAAAACGAATGGTAAATTAACATGGTTTGAATTATTTATGTGATGTTTAATTAAGCATGTTGTGGATATATGGATGATCATAGAGACTAGATCTTTATTGGATATTCTATGTGAATGTTTTTATTATTTTAAGGTTTTAATTAAATGAGGCCTGCATGTCTCGCTCTTTCTTTATTTTTCTCTAAATTTAAATTATATCTCCCCCTATATATGTCCCTGTTTCTTGTTAGGTTGTAGCAATGATAGCTAAAAATTTGACATATTCCTGACACTCTTAGTAGCACAAAATTAACATGTTTTGCCACATAATTGATGTAATTGTGCACTTATCTTTTGATAATTATTGTGTAAGTGAAAGAAATGGAGTTCAAAGGTGAAAAATAGATAAAATGTTGAGAAGATTGCAACTCATGTCGTGGCCCCTAAATCAGCCGTCGCTGCGCCATCATAAAATATCAGGCAGTAGTACAATCAGTTTTGCACCACGACTCCAGTAGGCCACACCGCGGTGCTAGTTGATGAGAATGTTTCACGCCGCAATACTGGAAAATAGGTGCCAACATCAACAAATGCAGTGTAGTCTAACATACTTGCATCGTGATGCCAGATACGGTGCGCCATGACACCAATGACCAAAATCATTCAGTTGCCAATGTGGAGTTTGGAAAAAAACCTTGTATTCTTTCTTTTATTGGCCAATTGTTATGAAAAGGTTCTGAAAACCAAATCGGTATCAATTAAGAACCACACTTCAAGGGTACTTGAAAGAATGATTTATGAAAAGAAGTTATTGAATTGAACCATGTATTTAATCATTGATGAGATTTACATGTACTATATTTGTTATTGCATTAGTTTCAACTTATTGAGCCTTTAGCAAATTAGATTCTTGTGATGCAGATTGAAATGTATAGGTTGAAAGGTTGACTGAGTCTCCAGAGCGACCAGATAGAGATTTGTTTGTATGCCATACTTCAAATAGTTTTTATAGCATATTTTTAAAACTCTATTTATTTTTAAATAAGCCGCTCTGTTATGGTTTTGTAAACTAATGTATGTTAAATTATAGATAGGATATTAGCACTATGTACTCAATTTTGATTTATGTAAATGGTGTCTATAGCAAAATGAAAGAACAAATGAATTTCAAGTTCTTTTCACTCTAACCAAAAAAGGAACTTTTTTATTAAAACCATAGTTTTTGTATTGTTAAAAGGTTAACATTTCTTAACTTGACTGTATCAGCTTATATAGGGTTCTACAGTTAGATTAAGGGGTGTTACATAAATGGTAGTAACTTTTTATATTGGATTAGAAAATGAACATTGAGAGCACTCAACATATCTTCTTGTGGGGCTCTTTATGCCTGTATATATTAAATGCTAAATAAGTTGGAGTATATATCTCATACACATTAGAAACATTTGATGACTTAGTAGAAAGAATTATCAAATCAATGAAAAAATTTGACAAATGTTTTGTGTTCAACACTTCAATATCGTATTCCCATTTTAGTCCGAGCGAAGCAAATCCCTTCTTAATATATGTAAAGTCTGGATAACCATTTGACAATTACCCAATGAGATAAAATCTAAAAGGCTCCGTAAGAGAATGAATTTTGGCTTCAGTAAAAAACAAGGCCTTCTTATATTTTTAAAGAGTTTGCTGACCTAGTCCCGATTCAACATTCAATAAACTTTTTTTGATAGCTCTCACAGAGCCACCAGCCATATCCGATGGCCGGAGAGCCTTAATGAATGATTTTTTAGGGAAATCTTGTAGCTTAGGATTGAGAGTTCCATTCTCGTTAGATAGAGCGTGAGAGAGAGTGGGGGTCGTTATAGGGCCTATGCTTGACGAATCTTATTTATGTCATAAAAAAAACATCTCATATCAATTGTCATCATTATACTTTTTCTCCTAAAATAGCCAATCCAAACTCATATATCTCTAATATTACTTTTCATTTCTCAAAATTTACTTTTTCTTATTATTTTCCACAAAATCACTTCTGAAAAATGGACATGTAATTAAACCAAAGCCTAATTGTCATTTTTTTATTTTCTTTATGGCACCCCTCTCTCCCCCTCTCATCTAAGAATGAAAATAAAAAGGATAATATATCTAACAAATCTATAATGGGATTGCGAACAATTTTACATGTGTACACATAAATAAGGTCTCTGTATGTCTCTACATAAATGAAGAGTACAAATTACTTGCATGTGTAAAATCTTATAATTATTGATAAGTGCATATTTTGACATATTTTTATATCAAATCCTTTATAGTTTCCTTACTTTATTCTTGGTAATATTATTATTTTATTAATGTTTTCTGTTAGGGAATCAATGAACAAAAAAGATCAAAAGAAGCATGTTTCCAGACTTGTGCAGGTTTTGTGTTTTAGGCATAACTCCATGATCAAAAGCCCTATGGACTTTAATCTAACTTAATTTGAAAGCCAAGAGGTAGAACTAAAAATTTTCTGTTGAAAGCTCAGCCTATTTCAGTCTTGATTATAACAGAAAATTCATCCAAGTGGTTGTACAAAATGGATCACCAAAAATTCGGATTAGAGTTCAACCCAGTCCTAACTTATTTGACCAATTGGGTCATATCTCTTAAGCCCAAATTGATGTTGGGCTGAACTTTGGATAAATAAACAAGTATTCTGAAGACAAGATGGTGAGAAAATATGTCAAAATGGTAGAAACATATACTGCAATGTGCTGTTGATGTTGAAGGACAGTTCTTAGATATGATTCGATAAGTTGACCATATCTTCCTCATCCAGTAGCCAATTTTGACAAATGATATATGAACATATATCAACACAAAAATATATACAACTTTTGTTCTTTACACATCATCACAATCTAGTTGTATTTAACCTAAAAATGTAATTCAATCAGGTAGGTGAAAATTTAGAGGATTTGGTGTAACAACTTACCATCTCTTGGCAACTAGCATACTACTTGATTAACTCCTCCATTATATGTTTGCCCTCTGGCATACTCCAATTGCTATAAATAGGCCATGTATTAAGCTTGTAAGAGTTGGGGGGTAGAGAGTTTATTTAGATTAAGTTTTCTAGTAGTAATGTATGTTTTCTAGTAATTTTAATTTTCTAGCAGTAATAGAAATGTATTCTCTAGTTTCTCTTCTATTTTTAGTCTTTCCTACTTCTATTATGTCTTTCTAAATTTTATTTTATTGAGGAAAAAGGGTGAACCTCTTGATGGAGGAAGAGGAACGGTTATAAGGTAGAAAATATTTAAATATGTTGTATTATTGTTTTGAGTTTTGCTCTAAACCCTACTTGTTTTGTGGTGATTCTTGATTTATTTATCACCAGTGGCACAACTAATACATGGGTTCATTTAGCTCGATGTTTGATTTTACTACACCAACCGTTGATATGAAACCTTGATTTGTTGTAGACAAATGTGTGTATAAATATTTGATCCTATAAATAAGTGTTGATGTTAAGAGATAATTTGCTAATAGTAAGACAATATCATGATTACCTTATTGCATAAGCTGTTTGATAATATCTTCCCATTGGAACTTTCATTATGTATGGATTTCAATAGTGGTAATTAAGAGAGACGAAAAGAATAAATAATCATTTCTCTATCCAAAACTCAAGAGTAGATCCCTAATCCTTAGTACTTTTATTACTTTGTTTTTTCTTTAGTTACATCATACATTAATTTTTTTATATTCTTAATCACATAAACCCCATTTTTTAAGAATTATAATCCTGAATTCTTCAAACAACTTCCCTGTAGATTAACCTCGGACTCACGAGAAATTTATTACTTAACACAACCTGTACTTGGGTTTGCAACCTTAAAGTTGTAGCAAGTTTTTGGCGCCGTTGCCGGGAAGGTAAGGTAAGTATTCAGGTATGTAAATATTTTTTCTTTGTAAATATAGTGTGTTTATTTTCTTTATAGATCCATAGTTATATGGTGTCGCAGTCATAATTCTCGGCGTTTAGTTAGAAATAATTCTGAAACTTTGTTTGAATCATCTCCACACACTTCCACCATTGCTGAAAATGAAAGTGTCCAGGATGAAAATGAGAATTAACAGGTGCATACCATGCCTTATTACTTGCAACCTTCTCAATATTCGTCTCCTTCTTATTTCCTTTTTGCTCTCAATGTAAATAACTTTTAATTCAAGCCAGGTTTGATCCTTTTACTTCCTAATTTCCATGGTTTAAACTTTGAAATCCCTTACTTGTATATGAAATAATTTGATGAAGTATGAGCCACTTTTGATTATCAAACTTACACAAATAAAATTGCTAAGCTCAAAATATTTTCTTTTCTTTAAAAGATAAAACAAAAACTTGGCTTAATTCTTTAAAATATAGGTCAATTGGCACTTGGAAAGAAATACAAGTTGAATTTTTGAAAAAATTCTTTCCAACTCATAAAACTAATGCTTTGAAAAGACAAATTCAATTTTCTCAAAATTCTAATGAACCTTTCTTTCAATGTTGGGAAATATTTAAAGATTTGTTGAATTCATGCTCACATCATGGTTTTGAAAAATGGCACTTAATTAGTTTCTTTTATGAAGGTTTAACTCCTCAAATAAAATAATTTATTGAAACAATATGTAATGGTGAGTTTCTTGATAAAGAACTGGATGAAGCCCTAGAATATCTAGATCATTTGGCAGAAAACTCTCAATCATAACATAGTGTTAATTCTTTCGAAGGTTCTATTAGATCTAATCTTGCTAATAATAATAAAGAAAAATATTACCTTAGTCAAGAAGATGATCTAAATGCTAGAATTGCTAGTTTAATAAGAAAAGTTGAAGCAATGGAACTTAAAAAAGTAAAGAAAATCAAATTTGTCCAAGATGAAGAAGCTTGTAGCAATTGTGAACTTATGGGGCACTCTACAATGAATGTCCAAACATTCCAATACAAACAAATTTCATGAACACATTCAAAAAACCTTTCCATTCTCCATATTCTGAAACTTACAATCCACAATGGAGAAATCATCCCAATTTTAATTGGTGAGATGATAAATGTACACAACCGCTACATTTACAAAAACCACCAAACTTTCATTCATATCCAGCTCCACATACAAAATCCCTTGAGGAGACTTTGCAAGCATTTATGCATGAACAAACAAACATCAATAATCAGACTTCACAAGCCATCAATGATATCAAAAGCACACTTTCAACATTGACAGCTTCTTTGTGTATTCATGAAAAAGGTAAATTTCCTGCTCAACCTCAACCTAATCCTTCCACTCAGTGTTGTGTTTCTTCTTTAGGTGAAAATTCAATCAATGAGGCTAATTCGGTCACAACTCTTCGGAATGGAAAATTTATTAATAAGACTATTCATCCTAAGAAGAAAGTTTCTAATCCACCTTCAAGAAATGAAGAATAGAAATAGTCTTGACGATAAAGGTAAGTTTGATGAAGGTAAGTTTGCAAGCAACTCAGAAATTGAACTCAAATGCTAAAATTTTTGAAGTTTTTAAATAATTCAAGATTAATACTCCATTGTTGGATGCAATCAAGCAAGTTCCACCTTATGCCAAATTTTTGAAAAATTTGTGTATAATTAAAAAAAAAATTCAACAATTCACTCCCCCACGTACAAAGATCTAGGTTGTCCAACCATTTCATATACCATAGGAAACACTAGAATAGAGCATGTTTTGCTTGATCTTAGTGCTAGTGTAAATCTTCTACTTTTCTCAGTTTATGAATAGTTAGGTTTGGGATAACTTAAAACAACTTCTGTTGTACTCCAACTAGTTGACCGTTTGATTAAAGTTCCATAGGAAGTAGTAGAAGAATTGTTGGTACAAATAGATAAGTTTTACTTTCTAGTTGATTTCATTATTTTGGATACAAAGCCTTTTACACAAACACATACACAGATTCCAATTATTTTAGGACATTCTTTTCTTGCAACTTCAAATGCTTTGATCAATTATAGGAATGGTATTTTGAAGTTATCATTTGGAGATATGACTTTGGAACTAAATGTGTTTAATGTTTATAAGCAACCTACAGAAGATGTCTAGGTACAAGAAGTGGATTCAATCGAGAAACTTGTTCATGATTACTTTACTACCACTAACTCTTCAGATTCTTTGGAGACTTGTTTTGAAAGTGAAAGTATTTATAAAAAGGCACACATTAATTCTCTCTCTGAATTTTTGCAGGTAGAAGAAAAATATTTTTAGAAGCCAAGGTTAGAAGAACTTTCATCATCAACAGTAAAATCTATTCTATCAATTATTAAAGCTCCAGTGGTTGATTTAAAACCTTTGCTAGTTGAATTAAAATACTCTTTCTTGGGTGAGAATGAGACTTTTCCAGTAATAATTTTTTCCAAACTTGATGTATCTCAAGAAGGTAAGTTGATTGAAACTCTGAAAATGTATAAGAATGCTTTAGGATAGACCATTGCTGACAGTAAATGTATTAGTCCTTTAATTTGCACGCATAACATCTATCTAGAAAAAAATGTTAAGCCTTCTAGAGAAATGCAATGAATGCTAAATCCTAATATGAAAGAAGTAGTGAGAAATGAAGTCATTAAACTCTTAGATAATGGAATTATTTATTCTATTTCTGATAGCAAATGGGTAAGTCCTACTCAATTTGTACCTAAGAAATCTGGAGTTATTGTAGTCAAGAATGAGAATGATGAATTAATTCCAACTAGGACAGTTACTGGTTGGCGAATGTGCATTGACTATAGAAAACTCAATTAAGTTACTAGAAAAGATCATTTTCCATTACCTTTCATGGATCAAATTTTAGAAAGAGTTGCGGGACACGAATTTTATTGCTTTTTAGATGGGTATTTTGGGTATAATTAAATTGTAATTTTACTTGAAGATCAAGAGAAAATAACTCTTATTTGTCCTTTTAGTACTTTTCCATATCGAATGATGTCTTTTGGATTATATAATGCACAAGCTACATTCCAATGATGCATGCTTAGTATTTTTAGTGACATGGTTGAATATTTTCTTAAAGTCTTCATGGATGATTTTTCTATTTTTGGTAATTCATTTGACGATTGCTTATCTAATTTAGAAAATATTTTGATTAGGTGTGAAGAAAATAATCTTATACTCAATTGGGAGAAATGTTATTTCATGGTAACAATTGATATTGTTCTTGGACATATTATTTCATCAAAAGGTATTGAGGTTGATAAATCTGAGTTAATTACCAATTTGCCAATACCAAACACTGTGAAGGAGGTAAGATCATTTTTAGGATATGCTGGTTTTTATAGAAGATTTATCAAAGATTTTAGTATAATATCTAAACCTTTATGTAATCTTCTAACAAAAGACACTATTTTTGAATAGACTGAAAATTGTGAAAATGTTTTTATTAAGGTTAAAAGCATACTTACATTTGCTCCAATTATGCAGCCTCCAGATTGGACTTTACCTTTTGAAATAACGTGTGATGCTAGTGACTATACTATTGAAGCTGTCTTGGGACAAAGAAAAGATAAGAAACGATATGTTATTTATTATTCCAGTAAAACTTTAAATAGTGCTCAATTGAATTATTCAACAACTGAAAAAAAATTACTTGTTGTAATTTTTATATTGGACAAATTTAGATCTTATCTTGTTAGTTCACCAGTTCTTATTTTCAGTGATCATGGAGTAGAGATTGTGGTGGCGAATCATTTGTCGAGACTTGTTTATGATGACTCATTTTAAACTACACCTATTAATGATACTTTCCCTGATGAACAATTACTTAATATTTATATTTTACCATGTTTTGCTGACATTGTTAATTTTTTTATGACAGGAAAAATGCCATCACATTGGAACTCTCAAGACAAAAAGAAGTTTTTAACTAAGGTGAAAAACTTTTATTGGGATGATCCATACCTATTCAAATATTATCCTGATCAAATCTTCCAAAGATATATGCCTGACAATGACATATGTAATATTGTTAAATTTTGTCATTTAGAGGCATGTGGTGGTCACTTTTCAGCAAAAAAAACTACTGCAAAAATCTTGTAATGTGGATTTTATTGGCCAACTCTTTTCAAAGATACTTACACTTTGAGCAAAAGTTGTGAAAATTGTCCAAAGTTAGGGTCCATTTCAAAGCGAAATATGATGCCCATATCATAGTGATTGAAATCTTTAACTGTTAGGGTATTGACTTTATGGGACCATTTTTATTATCATTTGATTTTTTTTACATATTGGTTGCCATTGATTATGTTTCAAAATGAATAGAGGCAGTTTCTTATCAAAATAATGATCACAAAATAGTGATAAAATTTTTGAAAGAAAATATTTTAAGTCGATTTGGAATTCCTCGATCTATTATTAGTGATGGGGGAAAACATTTTTGTGACATAATTTTTGGAACTTTAATGAGGAAATATGGAATCATACATAAAGTTGCAATCTATTATCACTCTCAAACAAATGGATTAGTTGAACTTGCAAATAGGGAGATAAAATAAATTTTAGAAAAGACAGTTAACCCAAACCATAAAGATTGGTTTCTTAGATTTACCTATACACTTTGAGCATATAGAACTGATTTCAAAACATCATTAGGTATGTCTCTATATAGGATAGTTTATGAAAAACCTTATTATTTACCTGTTAAACTTGAATAAAAAGCTTATTGGACAATCAAAATATTTAACTTCAACCTTGATGAAGCTTTAAAATTGTGCAAATTGCAAATCAATGAACTTCAAGAATTGAGAAATGATGCATATAAGAATTTTAAAATTTATAAAGCAAGAATCAAAGATTTTTATGAAAATAAAATTTCAAGAAAAATATTTAAAGTTGGTTAAAAGGTTTTGCTTTTATAATTCTCGATTGCATTTGTTTTCTGAAAAATTAAGATCAAGGTGGAGTGGTCCTTTTGTTATAAAAAATATATATCCTTATGGGGCGATTAACATTGAGAACCATAGGTAATATATTCAAAGTAAATAGATAAAGAGTTAAACTATTTCTAGAAAATCAATTTTCGTAAGAGGAAATTCTTTTTCTTTCTAACCCTTATAATGATTAGTGTTGTATATATACTTGTTTTCTCTGACTTTATTTATTTTGAAGGCTTTCTTTCTTTTATTTTTTTATTCAGTTAAGTGGCGGATAACGGTACTCTGTGGCTATTAAATTCAAACTTATCAATTTTCTAAACAATTGAAATCTCTGTACAAAATTTTTCTGCTTTTATCATTCTCTTTTCTTATTTTTTTCAAAATGGTGGCATTCTTCTAACTTTCAAGAAGTGATTTTCTTTTCTTCCTAAAAATATAATTTTAAAATTTATAAAAGCAGGATTGAAAGATTAAGGATGCTTATGCACAAGGGCATCCCAGATGACATATGATGGATAATTGAAGTAGAGGTAAGAGCACGTGAATTTTTAAGTCAGTTTCCAGATTTGCTTACTAGATATATGCCTAGTTTTGGTAAAAACACATATTCAAAAAATGGAAGGGCGAAAAAAATGAAAGTTTGTCACAAATGTGCTAGATGGACTTGCAACACAAAGTGTTATTCCTTAGGAATGATTTCTCAAAATTAAGAAGATAAACTTAAATTCATTATGGATGGATCGAGTAAGGAGTCTTTAGATCATATTATATTGATTCTTGAGACATATTCATGTGGATTAGTACAACATGTAATTTTTGATTTATGGGATCACTTTGAAACTAAATATGAGTTTTATAGTGTTGGGAGTCTAACATTAAAAGACCTTGTTTGCCAATTTATAAGAAAACTAGATGGGAAGCATATCCTCAATCTATAGATGACGTTTAAGCCGTTACTGGACATAAAACCAGAGGAAGATGTGAGCCACAATTACAACTACATGTACATTCATGTATAAGTAGGTAATTTTTAAATTTTGTGTGGCATTAGTTTTAACATTTCTAATAAAAGAAAAAGACATGCAACAAATGCATTCCCTATTCACACCTTAATAAATAGCACCACACTCACTCTATTTTTGCATAACTCACTTTAACAAAAAAGATAAAAAAATAGAAATCTCTTCGACTCTCAAATTCAACTGCATTTGTGTCTTTTGTGGATCCAATTCAAGAAAAAAAGGTGAGTTTATAGAGGCAATTAATAACGTTGGTAGAACTATAGCAGAAAGAAAAATTTATTTAGTGTATGAGGGAGGCAGTTTGGGGTTAATGGGGAGTGTTGCTACTTCTGCTCATGTAGGAGAAGTCGAACTTCTAGGAGTTATCCCAAAAGCTTTAATAGTACAAAATATCACAAGTATGACCATCAGAGATGAGCTAAATGTTAGAGTAGTGCCCAGTGTGCCAATTATATTGTGCATCCTTTATACTCTTGTATTTGTAAAAATAATCTTTTTCAAATCATATTAAAAAAAGTAAATTTCTTCACTTTAATTGCTTCTTGTAATTAGATAAAGTCCGTAGACTAAACTTAGCTACAGGGCATGGTCACGCATTTAATGGTGATCATGGAATATGTCTCTATGGCTTTAGTCTAAAATTAGTTATGAGTCAAGGTTTTTTGAGAAGGGACATCGAATAGCCTGACTCATGCATACGATGCATGCTTACATGAGGAGGATATCTCGCTCCATGGAAGTGATGCTAGTGTATGTATGCGAGTGCTTGTTAGGGAACAAGTACACTGAATAAGCCCACTGGAATTTCTTAATTGGAAACTTATTTGTCAAAATAAGAAATTCCATATTACGGTAATACATGATTAATCTTTTGACTTGAGGCACCATGGTATCCTTATGCATGTCCTGTTTTATTTTGATGTATCTTCTGATTGCCTAACAATCACAAAGGGGATACATTAGATGTTGCATTCATATATACGTAGGTTAATGAGTGGTCAACAAAGGATCCGTCACTTATCTAGCAGAACAAGTGAATCTCCTATGTTTTCATGGTTCATGACTCAGAAGTCCTTGGCCAAGGCAGGATGAATGTTAGAAGGGGTTTTTCTAACGATTTGTCATAAATCATTGAAACTTGAAATAGAATCATAGTTATTGAGCAATTAGGGTTTCAACTATTAATCCATGCCCTTAACTCAATTGAGAGATTAGTTGATGGAATAACCTTACGCGTATGATACTCGTAATTGAAATAGGTTCACTCACTATTTTACCTAAGTCTAGGTAGTCATGATACACTTGCTAGGTGTTTCCTATGACTTGTAAGGTTCTTGAAATTAAGGAGTTAATTTCAAGCGAACTAATTAATTGGATTAATTAATCGGAATAATTATTATTATTCATAAGTTGCAAATGTTGCAAGCCCACTGCTAGGTTAGTTGTGAACCTAAAGGGTCACACATATTTTCAAATGGAACATTTCTAATTTAGGAATTGATCCAAATGGTTGGATCCAATTAGTTAATAGAGATTAATTAATTAGGATTTAAATTAATTCAAGGAGTAGAATTAAATATTCAATTAAATAATTAGATTATTTAATTGGACCTAATAAGATTAAGGAGCCCAATTAGAGTGAAATAATTATTTGTTTGGATCAAATTAATTATGTAGTCCATAAATTGGATTCGATTTATGCCTGTGAATTTAATTGTTAAATTCTGATTGATTTGTTGTAGTTCTGATTGGGATAAAATTATTTTATAATTAATTTAATTGTTAAACAGAACGTGTATGATTGAATTTAATTTGATTAGAATGAGAAATCATACATGGCATGGCGCTGGGTGCAGTGCACGCAGCTACACATGCCGTCGGGTGCCCGTTGGGCGCCAGTTGGGTGCCTGCGCATGCTCGCTGGGTGCCCGTCAAGTGCAAGCGTATACGCTGGGCGTGCACGCTGGCTGTGTGCGCTGTTGTGTTGAATTGCAAAATATGATTTTTTGATTTTATAATTAAAATGTTTATTTTTTAAAAAGGGGTTTTTTCTTGAAAAATCAAGATTTTATCCCAAGTCATGAAATTACAATTTGAAAGGATGGTAAATTTACATGCTTTAATAAATTCATGTGATGTATTTATTAGTATGTATTGGATTATCTGGAGCTATTTGGACTAATGTGATTGAATTTATTTATCTTTGGATTTTTGAAATGGGGCATGCGAATCTCTTATTCTTTCCTTGTATGTACTTTACATTTTGAATGAGAGTAGAATAAGGTGAGGTTTTTCTTTTTTCTTTTTGATGGACAAAAAGAAGGACAAAGAAGAAGAATCAAAAGAAAACCCATGAATTTATGGGATATATTCATGTAATAGAAACTAATTTCTATTTCCATTGTATTACCCTTAGATTGATCTAGATCTATTTTTTGGTCAAATACATTGCATATGAATGGCCCATGATCATCCAGATTATATATATATTAGATGCATGCATGGGGTTTATTTAATTGATTTGATTGTCAATTTATTAAATAAATCAAGATTAAAATTGATAAGGTCTTGGTTAACATAAATACCCCATTTGAACTAAAAATCAAGTAAAGGAATTTTTGAATTCCGATTTCAAGCAAATATGGATAAAATTGGGTAGGATCTAATAATCCATGCCTACTATCAAAAGTAGTTGACATGACGATGTTACCTTACTTTGTCATTGGCCATGATCCATGGAATGACTCTATAATGAAAAGTTGTGATCTCTACTAAGTACGGTGATGCCCATGGGATGGACTCGTCTCTACATTGGCTATGAGTTATGGAACGTTTTGATGCTCCATCTATATGGAGGTTTGATAGGTCTTGCTTGACACTTAGTACCATATGCGCTCATAAAATTGGGGATATGGGAAGAAGTGAGGCAAAATAGCTTGAGGGTTGTATGGAGATACAATTGTTAAAAGTTAACTACCATTCAATATATTTTATGGGCTCATAAAATTAGGGCATACGACATATTGATGGGGCCTCAAGCCTACTAGGAAATAAGATTTCCCGAATTACCATTAGGGGTGATGGAATTTGAATGAAATAGTGGGAGACATTTATAAATGAATATGATTTTGAAAGTATGTTAATTTTCTGCCCTATTTATATTTGTAGATTGTTTATAAATGGCTAAAAATCTACTTACATCAATTCTGGAAGCTAATAAATTAACTGATCCCAACTACGTCGATTAGTTAAGGAACCTTTAGATCGTTCAACAATTTGAAAAGAGGGATTACATACTTGATGTGATCCCGATGCCGGCCGTGCCGGAAGATGCTAGTAAAGAGTAGCTTGCAGATGATCATAAGCTGGTTGATGATGATCTGCAAGCACGATGCTATATGATGGCATCGATGTCAAATGAGTTGCAAAGGTAACACGAGGTACGCGCATGCGCATGATATCTATGTTCACTTACAAGAGTTATATGGTGAACATACTAGGATACACGAGATATCAGATCTCAAAAGAGCTTTTTAGGACCCGTATGATGGAGGGCTCTTTAGTCCATGATCATGTATTAAAGATGATATACCTGTATTAAAGATGTCACCTCATGCTTTCTTATTAAGCTTAAGCTAACATCTCAAGCTAACACCTCAAATCCTTCACCCTTAAGCCACAACCAGACCTTCATTTTAGCCATTTTAATCTTCCAAACACACACCTTAAGGTATCCAAGTGCTCCAAATTGATTCCAAGTTGAAATAAAAGCAAGAAAAGCAAAGGAGAAGTGATTACCATCAAGTTTAACCTCAAAATCTGCATAGGTAACACTTATATACGATTTTGTCTTTGGTTTTTAGATTATTCTGAATGCTTTATTATTTACTAAGCTTTCAACATCTCTTATAAAGTTTTAGAAAGTTTTTAGTTAGACTTTGGTGCACAAAAAAAGGGTTTTTGATGACAAACACTTAATAGGAAATACTTATGGCAGAAACTGTCACCTTACTGTTTTCTTGTATTTTAGGCTTCAAAAGTGTATGGTATGTTGAATAAAACCTGTAATTATCATCATATACATGTTTATATATGGGTTAAGAGTATTGGAATAAATTTTCATCGATTAGAAATTGAAATAGGGCATGATATTGAAGAGATGCTCAAAACTATCACCATTGAATTTTAGATTCTGTCCTATGTGAAGTGGACTTGTTTTACAGTATTAAATCCATTAGTTTTGGCACGGATATGACCTGGTTGTCTCTTTTTATATGTTATATAAGTGTGGTGAAAATTTGGGAGTGATTAAATATACTTAATGGTGCCAAAACCATTAATGTCATGAAGTGTGTAAAACTGTCACGGTGGGAAAAATCTGTTTCAGTATGCTGTGAAAGGAGCTGAACTTGGGAAGCTATATCTGTGAGTTTTATCCATTCAATGGAATGGTTACATTTTTTTGATGTTATATAAGTGTGATAAAATTTTTGGAGTGAATGAATATGTCTAAGGGTGTCAAAATCATCATGCAAATTAATGTGGCAGCAAGAAAATGTGAAGTGGTGAATCTGTCCCATTTGGTTCATTAACATGTTCCAGCATAGATGTGGTGCATTTGATCCCTAACATTTAGGGAAATGTTGTAAGAGTTATAATACATCAATTAAGTGAGGTTAGTATACATTTAAGATGTGGAACAAATGTACGTAGAAGGTTGTATTCGATTATAGTTTCTAAGTGGTAAGGTTGTTTAGTTAAATTGAGATTCAAGATCTTTATACTACATTAGGTATAATGAACTTATTAATTGAGGATGGTGATTGATATCTTGAAGTTTTACAGATTGTTTCACATCTAGGGTTGGGGAGTAATACTTAAGAAACCTAGAAGTAACACACAATCGATCAAAGGTAAGTAAAGATTCATGTGCAACTACAATGCATAGACATAGTAAATGTGTGATATATATGTAATACCATTGATCATATGTGCGTAGCAGAGGGCATGCATTACTGTCACTCATGTCCATTGAGCATACATACATGGGCATTGGCACGTGCATACATTATATACAAGCATTATGATAAATCGTGCATTGCACGGCATGATTATGAGAAAGGAAAATGTTTTACTGACAACTACTAGTGCACCGAAGCATGCATGAATTTGCATGGTTTTATGCATAGATTTGCAGGTTCGCGTGCATGGATTTGCATGCGTATAAGTGTGCATGGATTTGCATGCTTTTATGATTATTGGCCATTATATTATGGCGATGTGCACAGCTCTTTTCCAGTGCATGGGATAGTAGCGTTGGTCAGGGGCCCAAGAAAGAAATGATTTTGAGAGAAATATTTTGATGCATAAAATTGCATTGTGGGCATACCATTTTGAGATGCATGAGTTGATATTGTGGATTATTCTTTGACATGCATAATTTTTACTTGTTGAGCGTTAGCTCACATAGTTTATGCATTGTAGGTGAGTCTGGTGATAATTGATACCATGGACTTACTGGACAAGCTGTTGGGGTTCCTACAGGTTATGAGGATCAGTGTACATGGATGACGACCTGTTGGGTTGATTGTTAACTTATTTGATTTTGTAGTCTATTGTATTAGGTTTTGAGATTTGTACAATATGTTACTTTTATAACTTTTATGTACACGGGTATATAAATATTATGATTGTTATGGGTCCTCTGCATGTATATATATTGGTCTGTGAGTGGGAAAATATTTATTATTTATTAATATGTTGCAGGAAAAAAAAAATAATGCATGCACACAGGCTCTATCATGTTAAATTATACTATATATATAGTTCTGTAGTAATTGGGGTGTTACAGAGTGGTATCAGAGCCCAGTTTGTGGTTCTGTAGACTGTCCATGTACATGACCTTTGAAACTGGTGGAGCACAATGTAACACCCCCATTACTACACAACTATATATATAGTATAATTTAACATGATAGAGCCTGTGGCATACATTATTATTTTTTTTTCTGCAACATATTAATAAATAATAAATATTTTCCCACTCACAGACTAATATATATACCTGCAGATGACCCATAACAATCATAATATTTATATACCCGTGTACAGAAAAATTATAAAAGTAACACATTGTACAAATCCCAAAACGTAATACAATAGACTACAAAATCAAATAAGTTAACAATCAACCCAACAGGTCATCATCCATGTACACTGATCCTCAGAACCTGTAGGAACCCCAACAGCTTGCCCAGTAAGTCCATGGTATCAAGTATCACCAGACTCACCTACAATGCATAAACTATATGAGCTAACGCTCAGCAAGTAAAGATTATGCATGTCAAAGAATAATCTACAATATCAAGTCATGCATCTCAAAATGTTATGCCCACAATGCAATTTTATGCATCAAATATTTCTCTCAAAATCATTTCTTTCTTGGGCCCCTGACCAATGCTACTATCCTATACACCGGAAAAGAGCTCTGCACATCGCCATAATCCAATGGCCAATAATCATAAAAGCATGCAAATCCATGCACACTCATACGCATGCAAATCCATGCACGCGAATCTGCAAATCCATGCATAAAACCATGCAAATCCATGCATGCTTCGGTGCGCTAGTAGTGGTCAGTAAAATATTTTTCTTTCTCAGAATCATGCCGTGCAATGCACGATTTATCACAATGCTTGTATATGATGTATGCACGTGCCAATGCCCATGTATGTATGCTTAATGGACATGAATGAAGTAATGCATGCCCTCTACTACGCACATATGATCAATGGTATTACATATAAATCATACATTTACTATGTCTATGCATTGTAGTTGCACATGAATCTTTACTTACCTTTCACTTGGTTGGTGGCTTAGTCTAAATTTGTTTAGTATTCCTCTCCAACCTTAGATGTAAAATAGCCTGTAATATTACCCAACATCAAGCACCATTCCCAATTTGGCAAGTTGAAAGCACAAAATCTCATACTAGACATTAAACACCAAGTTATAAGCTAACAATCAAGCTTTCACAAACTAGAACCCAATATAGCCCCTCAAATACCTCAATTTCTCATCTTAAATATATGAAAACATCATGTAATTGAAGTATTATAAATCTAATAGCATGTGCCTAATTGTTAACAGTCAATAGCAACATGTCTAGGTTGAAACATGCTACGTGATCAAATGTGACAGATTCACATTTTCATATTTTCTTGCTGTCAAGTTTAGTTGCATGATAATTTTAACATCCCTAAGCATATCCAATCACTCCCAATTTTTACCACACTTAGATAACATGTATATAAATGTAACCATATCATATAATTTCTAAAAATCACGGATATAGCTTTCCAAGTTCAGCTCTCTTCACGACATACTGAAACAGATTGTTTCCTACCATGACAGTTTTGCACACTTCATGACATTAATGGTTTTGGCACCATTAAGTATATTCAATCACTCCAAAATTTTCACCATACTTAGATAACATATATATGGAGATAAATAGGTCATAATATTACCAAAAATAATGGATTTAGCTCCCTTAATTCAGTTTCCTTCACAGCACACCAAAACAGATTTTGCTATTTAATAAGAAAGCATGAGGTGGCAAGTAAATGGCAAATCTGATTTTCTCCCTTATCTTGCAGCCCTAATCTTGTGTGTCTCATCTATTTTTATTTGGTTTCAACCTATCTTAATCACCATTCATTCCCATAGGTAATTCCTATGTCCGTTCATTCGATCTCCAAACCGATTCGCATCCGATTCTTAAAGAATTATCTAGTTTGCATTTCTAAAATCATATGCACATAAGGGCCTTGTAATATGATACTTAAATCATATTATATCATGTCCAATATCCCAAGTATGCTAATTTACAAATATATACTTTTGAAATAACTTGATCAAATCAAATTAAACCGTATAAGGTTACTAGTAACACTTTTAGCATTTCCAAAATTATAACCTATATATCCCATATATATCTAATATTGATCCACCTCATTGGTAGAGGCGATGTTGTAGTGGATAGAGTTACTTCGACAGAAAATATAGCAGACCTACTGACCAAACCTCTAGCACAAAAGGTATTCGATGGACATCTTGAGAAGATGGGCTTAAAGTACATTGGTAATTGGCGCTAGGGCAAGTGGGAGATTGTTAGAGTAGTACCAAACTTGCCAATTAGATTGTGCATCCTTTATGCTCTTATATTTAAAAAAATAATCTTTTTCAAATCATATTAATAAAAAGGTAAATTTCTTTATCTTTAATTACTTCTTGTAATTAGATAAAGTCCCTAGATCAAACTTAGCTATGAGGCATGGTTACGCATTTGATGGTGATCATGAGATATGTCTTTATGGCTTCAAGGGTTTTTTGAGAAAGGACATCGAATAGCTCAATAGACTTTCGTATACGATGCATGCTCGCATGAGAAGGATGTCTCGCTTCATGGACATTAACGTAGTGACACTAGTGCATGTATGCGGGTGCTTGTTAAGGAACAAGTACACTGAATAGGCCCATTGGAATTTCTTAATTGGAAAATTATTTGTCGAAATAAGAAATTCTATATTACAATAGTACACGATTAGTCTTTTAACTTGAGACACCATGGTATTATACCTGTTGTGTTTTATTTTGATGTAATTTCTGATTACCTGATAATTACAAAGGGGATACATTAGATGTTGCATTGATATGTATGGAGATTAATGAGTGGTCAACAAAGGATCTGTCACTTGTCTGACAGAATAAGTGAATCTTCTATGTTTTCATAATTCATAAATCAAAAGTCCTTGGCCAAGGTAGAATGAATGTTAGACGGGATTTTTTAACGATTCACCATAAGTCATTGAACCTAATGGGTCACACATAATTATAATTTAGGAATTAATCCAAAGGGTTGGATCCAATTAGTTAATAGAGATTAATTAATTAGGACTTAAATTAATTCAAGGAGTTGAATTATTTATTCAATTAAATAATTAGATTATTTAGTTGGACCTAAAAAGATTAAGGAGCACAATTGTAGTGAAATAATTATTTGATTGGATCAAATTAATTGTGTATTCCATAAATTAATGTAATTATTAAATTAATTTACTTAATTAAATAATTAGATTATTTAATTGGGTCTAATTTGATTAGATGAGCTAGATGGAATTAATTAATTTAGGTAAGATAATTAATTAGATTAATTGTAGGATTTATTTTTAAGTTTAAGCCCAATTTAGTAAGGTCTATTAGGAAAGGCCAATGAAAAAAGGATGAAAAGTCAAGAGTTTGGAATTCTTGGGTAATCTTTAATATCTTTGGAAGATATGAAAGAGATAAAATTGGAAGAAGTTTAGATGAACTAAAATATCTTCCAACCAATCAAAAAGAGACACAAAATGCCAAGAATAGGACTCTTGAAATTTTTTGTCCCCTATAAATAATTGGTGGGGGAAAATTTAAGGGTGAATTACCATCCTTATAATTTTTGGCCATATAGAAATTAAGAGAAGAAAATTATTTTCTTCATCCGTCTTTTTTCTCCATAAATTTCATCTTTTATATTTAAGTATTAATTTTTTTTATCACTAGTTGATAATAGGAATTAATATTTTTCTTATACACTCAATAAACCAAATTAGAAAAGTAATTAGAATTGCTAGCGGAATTCTGATATTATATTCTTACTCAAAGTGTTGACTACTTTAGAGGGAAGATATTTGGATCTCTGTGAATCAAATTCAGAAAAAGGGGGCTAGCAATTGATTGCTTCATACATATGACAATCGAAGTGCATAGAAAGGTATAAATAGAAACTATAATTATTTTATGACAACTATTAGAAATTGCAAGGTTGTTAGAAATCGCATCGGATCCGGGGTAATACTATAATTGTTATGGTTTAATGTTTTTTTAAAAAAATATTTTTTCACTGCGCATACCCCAGGATCACACGAACCCAATAGTAAAAGTGTCACTTATTCAGGATAGAATGCCTAACATGCTAAAAAATGTGGATGGATTCATCATTCCACCTGGCGGTTTTGGTACACTAAAGGAATTATTCTAAATTGTCTCTTGGGCACAACTCAACATTCACCAAAAAAGCTATAGGTATTCTTAATGTTAATGGTTTTTA
Organism: Paulownia fortunei; assembly: GCA_019321725.1. Classification (NCBI taxonomy): domain Eukaryota; kingdom Viridiplantae; phylum Streptophyta; class Magnoliopsida; order Lamiales; family Paulowniaceae; genus Paulownia; species Paulownia fortunei. The sequence goes on from CM033110.1 coordinate 16,255,229, forward strand.
TGATGGTTTGCTATATTTTGTAGATCATACTGTGGAAAAAGGTTTTATTTCACCATCTATGAGAAGCAGAATGGCTCCTTATGAAGCATTGTATGGCAAAAAGTGTAGGTCTCCGATACATTGGGATGGAGTTGGTGAGAAGAAACTTTTGGGCCTAGATATGATTTGAGAGATGACAGAAGTGAAACAGCTAAGACATAAATAGATTCCATTAGTTAAAGTGTTATAGAGAAACCAATCGCTAGAAGAGGCCACTTGGGAAAGGGAGGACAAAATGAGAACAAAGTATCTTGAACTTTTTCGGTAAGTGAAATTTCAGGGATGAATTTTTTATAAGGAGGGAAGGATGTGATACCCGAGCCTCTCACTACTCACCTGGCCAAATATGATTCATGTATTACATGTTAATTGCATGCTATTTGCATTTATATTGACATATTATAATTCATTTTATTTTATATGGTGTTCTTAATCATTAAACTTAATTTTGAAGCTCTCGTACGGTATTGATTATCAAATTTTCTAACCTAAATGGTCAATTCTACATTGGGATAAGAAGAAAATTAGTTATCAATATGATGAATATTACTAGGTTACATGTTATAATTTTTTGAAATGTTAAAGGTGTAACTAGTAAGTTTATACGATTTAATTTGATTTAATCAAGTTATTTCAAAAGTATATAATTGTAAATTAACATAATCGGGATATTGGACATGATATAATATGATTTAAGTGTCATATTAAAAGGTCCATAAGTGCATATGATTTTAGAAATGCAAACAAGATAATCATTTGAGAATTGGATACCAATCGGTTTAGAGATTGAATGAACAGGTAAGAAATTAGGGTAGAATTTATTATCCGATCATATGAAAATTAAAATATGTTGTAAATAGATAAATAAATATTGAGAAACACTAGATTACAACTGTATAAGGTGTGTGTAACATCAGATTTGAACCACCACTTGACACCTCAACCTTTGCCACCTCAAGCTTTGTAATCTCAAGCTACCACCTCGACCTTTTTTCATTTCTATCATTAAACCATGATAAAAAAAGAAATCATTCCTAAGCTATTTCACCTTTCAAAACTCCATATTGAATTTTAGAAGTTGCTCTAAAGTGCTTCCAAGTAAAGAAAAGAGTGAAGGAAGTAAAGAAAAGCAAGGGAGGAGCAAGTTAAAACTTATAATTATGCATAGGTGAGCTTAACTCATGTTTTGTTTTCAATTCTTGAATTATTTGTGGGTTTATGATTTATAAAGCTTCTATTATTGTTTATAATCATGTTAGGATGTTATTTATGGTCTTATAATTCATAAAAGAAGGTTTTTTAGTTGCAAAATCAAAATAGAAATCACTAGGGACAAAAATTATTTACTTGTTGATTTTTGAATTTAAAGCTATACATATGTATATTAACTTGATTAAAACCTATATATTTCCCCATTTATGTGTTTATATATGAGTTTAGGGGATGTAGGTAAGTAAAGATTTATTTGCAACTACAATGCATACACATAGTAAATGTGTGATTTATATGTAATATCATAGATAATATATGCATAGCAGAGGGCACATATTACTGTCATTCATGTCCATTGAGCATACATACGTGGGCATTGGCACATGCATGCATCATATACGAGCATTATGATAAATCTTGCATTGCACAACATGATTCTGAGAAAGAAAAATATTTTGCTGACCTCTACTAGTGCACCAAAGCATGCTTGGATTTGTATGGTTGTATGCATAGATTTGTAGGTCCGCGTGCATGGATTTGCATCCTTATGAGTATGCATGGATTTGTATGCTTATATTGTTGGCTATTAGATTATGGCAGTGTGCAGAACTCTTTTTCGGTGCATGGGATAGTAGCATTGGTCCGAGGCCCAAGAAAGAAATAATTTTGAGAGAAATGTTTTGATGCATGGAATTACATTGTGGGCATAGCATTTTGAGATGCATGACTTGATATTGTGGATTATTCTTTGACATGCATAATCTTTACTTGTTGAGTATTAGCTCATATAGTTTATGTATTGTAGGTGAGCACGACGATGCTTGAAGCATCTTTTGTTGATTGGGCGGCTGTTGGAGCTCCTGCAGGTGTCTGAGGGAGTGTGTATATGGAGGATGACATGTTGGGCTACTTTGTTGGCTTGTTATATTCCGAGTCTATTGTATTATATTTTGAGACTGATACTATAATTTGCTTTTAAAATTTTACTATAACAAGTATGCAAATATTGTGGTCGTTGTGGGTGTTGTGCTATATAAATATTGATCCTGTTATATACAGGACATATGTGAAGAAGTATTTTAAACAGGGTTGTGCGTGTAAAAAGTGATTTATCTTTTCTTAAAGTGTTACAAAAAAAATATATATCGCACGTACACACAAGTTCTACCATGTCAAATTATACTTTATATATAGTTGTTGAGTAGTGGGTGTTATAAAACATCATCAAAAATAACAAAATAAAACATGATGTAACCTTGGTCCTAACTTAAATTAATTCTAACCATCAATTAAGCAAACTAATTGCTATTGTTCCCAATAATTTATAGGCACTTCCAAACATAATATAGGCATTACAAAATTAATAAAAACCAAATTATTCATATTTTATATGGATATTAATTTTGCTAGAAACTAGCTTAACTAGTTTTGTTTTGGCTTCAAGTCTATCCTACTTGAGTTTTCAATCATACAAAAAGATACTAAAATCTGTAACCATACAAGATACCATAAATTCATCATAAGAAATATTGAAAAAGAATATACCTTGATTAGATTGGAATTAAATTCAAAATCAATAGTTTTCAAACTTAAAAGGGTAGAAACTTGCCCTAGTTTGTGTTCTATGGATTCCTATGGATTGGATTCAACCTTTTTTAATATGAAAGTGTAGAAATTCAGGAGAAACTTTGGAGAAGAAGAGCTGGTCATTTTTTAGGAGCTTCCACAAGAAAATATGGATAAAAATGATTTCTTTGACTTTTCAAAGAGATGTAAGAGAAGGGTGATGATTGGTTGCCTCATGTTTGGTGTCCTCTCATGCCAAAATCCACGTTTATGGGCTAGGGAGATAACAAGAATTGATGCTTTGGTATTATAATCAAGTACAGTGCAGTTTAGAATAATTTCATGCAACGTAGTCAACCTATCAATCAAATTGTATCATTTTACATACTTTTAGTTTTAGCCAAATGTGGCATATTTCAAGCAAAACAATCACTTTAATAATTCATTTCATGGCCATTCAACACATCAATTTTTCTTAACTAAGATATTGAGATTTTCACTGCAAAAAGGCACTGGAAGAATATGTTAAATTAGGAAATAAAAGTTTGATTTCATATTTCATGTACTAATGCATGTTAAAGCATAACGAGAGTATAAATAACAATTATTCATGTTTGTGCAATCATGTTATTTGTATGCCATAATACGATAATGTATACGGTTAGATGTATATTCATGTAAGATTCTTATTATTGATTATGTAAGAGATAATTGGGTATTATAGATCCGATGGGTTTAAGTGTTGGGTATGCAAAATTGATTGATATCATGCACAATGAAAATTTTAAAAAATTCCAACTATTAAAATAAAACAGATAGATCATATGTCAAAAGTGCATATCCCGAATTCAATGCAATTTTCTATTTGCATTTCTGATTGTTTGCTTAAATAAATTAATGACTAAGTTTTTGCAAAATATAGCTTTTAAGAAATCTGGTTGTAGTAGGGTGTGAAGGAATTCAAATTCTTCAAGCTCCACACGAACACCTTTATTGGATCTCCCAAAAAGATTCACCAAGAACTTCAAGTGTAGCTCCTCCAATGGTATCCACCGAGCAAACCCACAAGCACTAAATCCTTGCTAGTGAATTTAGTCTCTTTGTTTCTAATCTAATGTGGGGATGAGAATAATTCTTAAATCAACGAGTGATTAGAAGAATTGTACTTTTATCAAAAAGGGATAGAAAAGTCTTTCTTGTAGAAGAAAGAAGAAGAAAAATAAAAGATGGAGAAGAGATGGGGTGGCCGAAAATTTGAGTCCCAATTAGCTTGGAATTTTTGAGCTCTTATGTATTTATATAAACAAGATGGTCTTGACCTAATCCGTTTAAGTCTCCAACTTTTTCCTTCCTTATCCACATCCCTTTCCTAATCTAATTAGGAAACCTTCTTCTTTCTTATCTCTTGCTTCTTTCTTTCTCTCCAAAACAAAGACTTTTCCATATTTTATTTGCAGTCTTTAATTTTTGTAATTAGAACTCCTAATGGGCCTCTAACCTCATGGACTTGGACTCTAATTAATTTTTAAAGTCCAATTAATTGATCTCAATCAGTTAATATAACCCAATTTAATTAATTAATTAAATTATTTAATTAATTGGTTCCAAAAAAGGGCACTTAATTAAATTAGGCCGAATTAAAAAAAAAATCATTAAATTAACTCCTTAAATTAATTTAAGCCTAGCTAATTAATTGATTCAATCAATTAATTAACTCACTTCATGAGCTCTAATCTTTATTAGGTCTAATTAAATAATCATATCATTTAAATGGATGAATTAAGCTAATTCCTTAAATTAAATCTAGCTAAAGTTAATTAATCATCATTAATTAACTTAATTCAACACTTTGGATCATATTAGATTAGAAGTGGATGATCTCGAATTGTGTGTGACCCATTAGGTTCACAACTAAGCTAGCAGTGGGCTTACAACTTTTACAACTTATGAATAAATTAATATTCTAATTAATTAATCTAATTTATTAATCCGCTTGGAATTAACTCCTTAATTCTAGAAAACCTCACAAGTCAAGGGATGTATCTAGCTGTACATCTTGACTACATAGACTTAGGTTAATAGCATGTGAACTTTATAGTCGAAATCAACTTAATAACTATGATCCCATTTCAAGTAATATTATTCATTTGATGAATCACTACAAAACCCCATGTCTAGTATTCATCGTGTCTTAGCCAAGATCTTCAGGATCAAGGATTATGAAAATATAGGAGATTCACCTATTCATCCAGATAGGTGACAAATCATTTGTTAGCCACTCATTGACCTCCATACACAAAGATCATACACCCAACATAAACCCCTTATGATTGTCACACAATTAGGAAACACATCAAAGTATAAGATGTCATGCATAAGATCACCATGGTGCCTCAAGTCTAAGGACTAGTTAATGCACTATCATAACTAGGAAATTCTCATTCGATAAATAATGTTTCCAATTGAGAATATCCCATGGATCATTCGGTGTACATGTTCCCTAACAAGCACTCACACACTTGCACTAGCGTCCCTACGCTAATGTCTATGGAATAAGATATTCTTCTTTCAAGCATGCATCGTGTGTACGAGTCGACCAGGCTTATCGATGTCCCATCTCAATGAACACCCGACTGAGAATAAGTTTAAGATCAATGCCACAGAGGCATGTTCTATGATCGCTATCATATGCTCGACCATACTTCGTAGCTATTTATGATCTTGGGACTTTATCTAATTGGCAAGATAATTAATAATAAATAAAATACCTTTTATTAGTAAACATCATGAATAAGATTATTTTTACAAGAATATAAAAGCTTGCCACTAATTGGCTATTAGGCACTATTCTAACAATCTCCCACTTGCTCTAAAGCTAATTTCCCATGTATCTAAAACCTATCTTCTCAGGATGTTCTTCAAATATTCTCTAAGCTAAAGCTTTGTGAATGGATCTGCTATATTTTCTACCGAGGATACTCGCTCTAGTCGAAGTCACCTCTACCAATGATCTCTCGGATCAAATGGTATCACCTCATTATGTGTTTAGATCTTTGATGAGATCTTAGCTCCTTTGTTTGTGCAACAACCTTGTTATTATCGTATTAGATTGTTGTTGGATCAACAAGGGAAAGAATTACACCCAACTCTTGGATAAAGTTCCTCATCTAAACACTCTCTTTCGCTGCATCAGATACAGCGATGTACTCTGCCTCGATGGTGGAATCTGTTGTTGTCTTCTACTTAGAACTCTTCTAGATGAGCGCCCTACCATTTAGAGTGAATACATATCCTGACACATACTTCAAATCGTCTACATCAGACTGAAAGCTAGAAGTAGTTATGCCTTCTAGCTTCAGCTCTCCATTGCCGTAAACTAAGACGACATCCTTAGTCCTTCGTAAGTACTTAAAGATCATCTTTATGGCTTTCCAATGCTCTTTTCTTAGGTTGGACTGATATCTACCGATGATATTTAGAGCATATATGACTGTTAGAGTAGAATGCCTAGCGGCCCAATTAGATTGGGTATATTATACTCTTTTTCTTTTGTAAAGACAATCTTATTGGGAATCATATTAATAAAAAGATATTTTCTTTATCTTATGTCTTACATCTTTTATTTTTGCACATTAAATAATGTCCTTAGATCAAATTTAGCTACGGGGCATGGTCGTGCATATGATGGCAATCATGGAACATACCTCTAAGGCTTTGGTCTTAAATAAGTTTTGAGTCGAGACCTTTTTGAGATGGGATATCAAATAGCTCAGTAAGACTCGCACATACGATGCAAGCTCATGAGACGAGGATGTCGCATTCCATTGGTATTAACATAGAGATGCAAGTGCATGTATGTGGTTGCTTATTAGGGAACAAGTACACCAAACATGGCCTGCATAAATTCTTAACTGGAGGCTTTGTCTATCGAAATAAAAATTTATGTGTTGCGATAGTACACGGCTAGTCCTCGGACTTGAGGCATGATGGTAGCCTCGTGTGCATCCTGCAACACTTTGATATATCTTATGATTGTTTGACAATCACAAAGGGGGTATGTTGGGTGTTGCACTGGTGTGCATGGAGGTTTGTCAATAGCCAATATTGAATTCGACACTTGTCTTTTTAAATAAAAGAATCTCAAATGTCTTCATAGTTCAACTTATAATCCATGTCCTAGATTTAATTTGGAGATTAGCTATCGAAATGACCGCACGTGTATGGTACTCACAACTGAAATAGGTTTGCTCGCTATTTTATCTAAGACTAGTTTGTCATGTTACTTGCTAGGTGTTTTTGAGGTTCTTGGATTAATTAATTAAAATAATTATTATTCTTAAGTTGCTAATGTTACAAGTCTACTACTAGCTTAGTAATGAACCTAAGAGGGTCACACATCATGGAAAATAATATTTTTAATTTTGGGATTTATCCAGTGGATGGAAATAATTAATTAATATTGATTAATTAATTAATTAAGGGTTCTATTAAATTTAATGGTTAAATTGAATTATTTAATTAAGTAATTGGATTATTTAATTGGATCTAATTTGATTAGGAAGCCCAATTGGAGTAAATTATAATTAAGCAATTGGATTAATTAATTTGGGATTAAATCAATTGGATTGGTTTGTAAATTTTTAAGTCCAAGCCCAAAAATTAATGTAAATCACTTAAGAAGCCCACTAGAATATGAAGAGAATAAATTAAATAAATATGATTTATTTAATTAATATATTTATAAATAAATAAATAAAGTGATCGATTTTTATAGGATAAAAATCAGCCACTAGGATTTATTTTATATATAAATATATTTTTGGTATATATTTGATATATATTCATCTTGATATTATTTAAAATGTTAAAATTAATATCAAGAATGTAGTCTCAAATAAGTACACATACATTGGAGAGAGAAAAAGAGAAGTGTTGTTGAAAGATTTAGAATCCTTCCAAGATCAAATTTTAAAATAATTCAAAATTGACAAACGCTCCAAGAGTTGGAGTAGGAGCAAATTTTCAGCCCCTATATATAGGGATGGACGAAAATTACCTGAAATAATTAACAAAAAATTATTTTAAAGTCTTCTATTTTTCTCTCCCAGAAAAGAAAAGAAAAGAAAGAAAAAAAAAGTGTTTTCTTGAAATCTTGATTTTCTTGTTCTAGTTTCTTGATATTCTCTTTATATTAAAGTTTCAAGAACTTAAAGAATTAATCTTTATTATTCTTAAAAGTTTGTTCTCGATCCATCAATTGGATCAAAAGACACAATTTACTCCGGATCTAAATTAATAAATGATTAAAAGGATACTAGCGAATCTATTTAATTGGTGTTACTTTTTCATATTGTGGACCTGATAGAAGGAGACACTTAGATCCCTACGAGTTCTGAAAGTTCAGAATAAGCAATTGATTGCTTCATTCCTTATAACAACTGGAGTTCAGAAAGGTATAATCCAAATTTAATATCTATTTATATATTTACTTGAATAAGTGTGATCGATAGAATCGCTTTTAAATCGAGGTGGGATAAATTTATTTGATAAATTTATACTTTTATAAAAAAATTAATTTTCCGTTGCACTTGCCCTTGCGATTATAACGAACCCAACAGTGGTATCAGAGCCACGATTTTATTTATTCAGTGAATTTTAGATTTATGTATGCATGTTTTTAAATTGTTTGAATTCATGTTTAGTATGTAAAATTTGATTTTGCATGATTTAAGCAGTTGATGATTGGAAATTATTTTAATTGCTTATTTAAATCATTTAAATATTAAAATCAAAAAAGGGATACGAAAAAATAGGTTGCATGAGCATCGGGTGTGGGACACCCGACGACTGCGTGCAGTGGTGTGCGTATTGCGCGGCAACATATTGGGTGTGCTGTACACGCGAACGCAACACGTGTGACGGGCAACCTTCGTGCTGCTCATCGTGCTTCGTGTCCATTTTTTTTATTTTCTGGAATTTAAAAATAAAATGTTAATTTTAATAATTTTTGAAAAATTGTTTGTCTAAGAAAAAATATTTTTCAAGCAATTAAAAGTTATCCTAAGTTAAAAATTACATTAATCAACTTGGTAAAACATGTTTTGATAATTGCATATGATGTTAATTATGAGCATATATGGGATGATCATGAGCCATTGGACCAATGTGATTGGTTTTATTTGTGTTTTTTAGTTTTAAAATGGGGCCTACGAGCCTCTTATTCTATTTATGTAAGTTATTTAATTTTCTGCAAAGAGAGTAGAATAGGTGGTGAGGTTTTTCTTTTTCTTTGAAAGACGAAGGAGAATTAAGAAGGAGGTTCCAAAGAAGGCCCATATTTGTATGGGATACAATTATGTAGTAGAATAGGTTCTATTCCATTTTATTACCCTTAGACTGACTTTAGATCCATTTTTGGCTCAAATAGACAGCATAGGATTGTTTCATGATCATCCATTTATTTAAGTATGTATTAGATGCATGCTTAGGATTTTATTTAATGCTTCTATGCTTGCGCAATGATATTATGATGTCATGTATTAAATAACCATCCTAATTTAAATTATGATGAGGTATTGGATAAAATTAAACCCACCTAATTTATAAAATTTAAGTAAAAGAATTTTTTTTAGAAAATTTGATTTCAAACAAAAATGGACAAGTTAGGTAGGACCTATCGTTCCATACCTACCATCAAAGTTAGAGATATGATGACCGCTACCGTACTTGATCACTAGCCATGAGTCGTGGGGTGTTCTTGTGTTGGAAAGTTGTGATCTTTACCAAGTATTGAGATGCTCGTGGGATGGAATCGTCATTGTATTAGCCATGAGTCATGGGACATCTTGATGCTCTTTCTATACGAATGTTTGATGGATATTCTTTGACACTTAGTACCATATGGACTTATAAAATTAGGGTATGTGGGAAGAGATAGGGTAAAACAAACTTGAGGGTTTTATAGCGAAATAATCGTCAAAGAGTTGACTACCAATATAAATATTTCATGGGCTCATAAAATTGGGGTGTGAAATATTTTTGTTGGACCTCAAGCCCACTAGGAAATTTGATTTCCTGAAATTCCACTAGGGGTGATGGAATTCAAAGAAAATAGTGGGAGACATTTAGTATTAAAGACCTTATATAAAATGAATATGTTTATCCCATAGTTTACTCATTTTCTGCTTCATGCATATTTTGTAAATTTTTCTACTAAAATGGTAAAGAATCCACTTGAAACAATCCTTGAACAAAACAAATTAAATGGATCTAACTTTGTTGATTGGCTAAGAAACCTTAAGATAGTTCTTCAATCTGATAAGAGTGTATATGTCCTCGATGTCGTGCCTTTTTCGGTTCCACCAGAGGATATTGCTTTAGAGGCTTAAGTAGATTACCTATGCCATGTTGATGATAATCTGCAGGCTTGATCCTACGTGTTGGCATCAATGTAAAATGAACGGCAGAGGCAGAATGAGGATCAAGATACTGCTTATGGGATCCTCCTTCAACTACAAGAGTTGTATGGTGAACGAATTTGACAGACGAGATATCAGATCTCAAAAGAGCTTTCTAGATGTTGTATAACTAAGGTCTCTTCAGTCCATGTGATACCCGAGCCTCTTACTACTCACATAGCCAGATATGATTCATGCACTACATGTTAATTACATGCTATTTGCATTGGTATGATATCATATAATTTATTTTATTTTATACGGCGTTGTTAACCATTAAACTTAATTTTGAAGCTCTTGCACGGTATTGATTATCAAATCTCCTAACCAAAGTGGTTGATTTTGTATTGAGATAAGAATAAATTTAGGTATCAATATAGTGAATAGTGCTAGGTTACACGTGGTAACCTTAGGAGTTCGAAAGGTGTCACCAAAAAGTTTATAGAAAGGAAGTCGGTTCGATCATGAATTTTAATATTATATGTATATTTAAATCATACAATTGGGATAAATAGACATACAATACTATAATTTAAATGTTATATAACTAGGTTCATAGGCTTGTAACACTATCGGCGCACAAACTTATCAATCGGGCAAGAACTGATAATTTTTCGGGTGAAGAACCTAATGAACGGACATAGGAATTAGCTACGGGAATGAATGGTGATGAAGATAGGTTGAAACCAAATAAGAATATGTGAGACACACAAGATTAGGGATGCAAGATAAGGGAGAAAATCTGATTATACCATTACATGCCACCTCAAGCTTATGCCACCTCATGCTTAGACTTATCAAGCTACCACCTCAACCTATTCTTCACTCTTAAGCTAACAGCCATGACTTGAACCTTCTTCTGAACCATTTCAGCTTCTAAATACATGGAAAAAGATCTCTAAATAGGTTATAAGTGATTCCAATCAAAAAAGGAGGTAAACCAAGCAAAGGGAAGGAGAAATAACCAAGTTCAAGTAGAAAACTGTGCAAGGTGAGCTTAACCTATGGGTTTGGCATGACTTTCAGATTTATTTTGTGGTTTATTAGCTTATTAAGCTTTGAATATTATTTATAAATGTGTTAGGATGTTATTAGATAGGCTTTGATGAACAAAGAAAGAATTGGTGGTTGGAAATATTCGATTGAAAACACTTGTGCTAGAAACTGTCACCTTGCTGTATTCTTGTGTTTTAGGCTTCAAAAGTGTATGTTATGTTGAATAAAATCTGTAATTATTATCATATACATGTTTATATATGAGTTAAGAGTATTGGAATGAATTTTGATCGGTTAGAAATTGAAATAGAGAATGATATTGGAGAAACACTCAAACTGCCAAAGTAGCAAAATCTATTTTGGTATGCTGTGAAGGAGACTGAATTAGGGAAGCTAAATCCATTATTTTGGCAAGAATATAACCTGGTTGTCTCTTTGTATATGTTATATAAGTGTGGTAAAAATTTAGGAGAGATTGAATATACGTAAGGGTGCCAAAACCATTAATGTCATGAAGTGTGCAAAACTGTCATGGTAGGAAAATAATCTGTTTCAGTAAGTTGTGAAGAGAGCTGAACTTGGGAAGTTATATCCATGATTTTTAGAAATTCTATGATATGGTTAAATTTATATACATGTTATCTAAGTGTGGTAAAAATTTGGGAGTGATTGGATATGTTTAGGGATGTCAAAATTATCATGCAACTAAATTGGACAACAAGTAAATATGAAAATGTGAATCTGTCCCATTTGATAACTTAGCATATTTCAATCTAGACATGTTGCTATTGAGTGTTAACAATTAGGTACATGATATTAGAGTTATAATAATTCAATTATATGATATTTACATGTATCTAAGATGAGAAATTAAGGTATTGGAGGGACTAGATTGGGTTCTAGTTTGTAAAATCTATATAGCTTGGTGTTTAAGGTCTTAGTATGATATTTTATGCTTTCAACTTGCCAAATTGGGAATGGTGCTTGATGTTGGTAATATTACATGCTATTTTACATCTAAGATTGGAGGAGAACAATAAACAAATCTAGGCTAAGCCACCAACCAAGTGAAAGGTAAGTAAAGATTCATTTGCAACTACAATGCATAGACATAGTAAATGTGTGATTTATATGTAATACCATAGATTATATGTGCAAAGCAGAGGACACACATTACTATCATTCATGTCCATTGAGCATACATACATGGGCATTGGCATGTGCATGCATCATATACGAGCATTTTGATAAATCTTGCATTGCACGACATGATTCTGAGAAAGGAAAATATTTTGTTGACCACTACTAGTGCACCGAAACATGCATGGATTTGCAGGTTCGCGTGCATGGATTTGTAGGTTCGCGTGTATGAATTTGCATGCGTACGAGTATGCATGAATTTGCATGGTTATATGATTATTGGCCATTAGACTATGGCGGTGTACAGAACTCTTTTTCGGTGTATGGGATAGTAGCGTTGGTCAGGGGCCCAAGAAAGAAATATTTTGATACATAAAATTGCATTCTGGGCATAACATTTTGAGATGCATGACTTCATATTATCGATTATTCTTTGACATGCATAATCTTTACTTGCTGAGTATTAACTCATATAGTTTATGCATTGTAGGTGAGTACGACGATGCTTGAAGCATCTTTTACTGGCTGGGCGGTGGTTGGAGCTCCTGTAAGTGTCTGAGAGAGTATGTACATGGATGACGACCTGTTGGGCTATTTTGTTGGCTTGTTATATTTTGAGTCTATTGTATTACATTTTTAGACTGGTACTATATTTCACTTTTAAAACTTTACTGTAAATAAGTATGTAAATATTGGGTTGCTGTGGGTGTTGTGCTTTTATATAAATACTGATTCTGCTATATACATGACATGTGTGAGAAAGTATTTTAAATAGTGTTGTGCATGTAAGAAGTGATTTATCTTTTCCTAAAGTGTTACAAAAAAAATATTCCATACATGCACACAAGTTCTATAATGTCAAATTATATTTTATATATAGTTGTGTAGTGATGGGGGTGTTACAGAGTGGTATCAGAGCCCAGGTCTTGATTCTGTAGACTGTCCATGTACATGATCTTGGAACTTGCGGAGGGCAGCCACGCCAGTAAGTTTTACATTATCATATATTGCATTACATATTCCATGAATTATATTCGCCATATGTTGTCAAACTTGTGTAAAACAGTGCTGTAAAATGGTGAGAACTCGTGGTGAGAGCAGTGGTGGTGCCAGAGCATAGAGGAGTGAGACACCCACTCCGGTTAATGATCGAGATACCATGATTAACCGATTAATAGAGTTGATTGAATGACAATCGAAATAGATTCAACAATTGATTCAGCAGAGGGATAATGGTGAGCAACCACGGGTGGAGGTAAACCAACAGCGGGTGGACTATATATATATGGTGGGAGAACAATTTAGGAGACTGGATCCCCCAACATTTGATGATGCTATTGATCCTACTGTTGCAGAGGACTGGTTGAGGACCCTGGAAAACATGTTCCAGTACAGCAGCGTGCCAGTAGAGGAGAGGGTAATGTGTGCCACTTTTATGCTTCGCGATAGTGCAGGCCATTGGTGGGACATGATCAGCAGCATAGAGGACATTACTACCATGAGCTGGGATAGATTCAAGGAGTTATTTCGAAACAAATATTTCACGGCCCCAATTCGCATGATGAAGACGAATGAGTTTATACAACTGCGATAAGGAGCGATGACTGTTGGGGAATATATTCATAAATTTGAACAACTGTCCAGGTTTGCTACGCACATGGTCAGCACTGAAAGTAGAGAGATTTTTGGAGGGTTTGAGGCCAGAGTTATACCGGGATTTAAATATGGCGGGTACTCAAGGGGTGACATTTTCACAGGTGGCTGAGAGGGCGCTAGTGGCAGAACAGGCTGAATTGAGAATTGCCGGTGCACAGGAGGCTCAATAGCAATTCAGACAACAGGGGCAGAGATAGACTTTGTGGTAAAAGAGGCCGGTCTAAATGCAAAAGCCGATCCAAATACAGAAGTCGGGATATAAATTTCAAGAAGAACAAGGCCAAAAACAAGAAGATCAAAATAAGAGGCCACAGGTTGAACAAGGAAAAGCACCGATGCCAGAAGCTGTGTGTTAAAAATATGGTAATCGACATACTGGAGGCTGCTATATAGATACTAGGACGTGCTTTCGATGCGGAATGTCGAGACATATTGCTAAATTTTACCCAGGTAAATAAAATCAGACCGGCCAAAGAAATGTACCAGCTAAGGTGTTCACCATGACCAGGGCGGATGTAGAGGCAAATCCATCAGTGGTGATAGGTAAACTTTATATTTCTAGTGTTCCAATACTTGTGTTATTTAATTCTGGAGCCACGCATTCATTTGCATCCACTGAGTACGTGAAGAGGCTGGGTAGAATACCAGATGTAGCAGAAATCAGTTATAGTGTAACAGTCCCCTCTGGAGATGCTAGACAAACCGATCGAATTTTAAGAGCTTGTGCTATACTTGTTGAAGGTAGAGAATTACATGCTAATTTGATTGTACTGGATATGAATGATTACGATGTTATTTTGGGCATAGATTGGTTATCAAAGTATGGGGCTATAATCGACTGTAAGGAAAAGACAGTGACATTTCAACTTTCTGGAAAGAGTTTTTCACATTTGCCAGCATTGTGAAGAATTTTAGATTCCCTATGATTTCAACAGTGAAGGCACAACGATTACTTGATGATGGTTGCGAAGGGTACTTGATGAGTGTCATGAACATTGAGGAACAACACCCACCAACTTTGAGTGAAATACCAGTGGTGCGGGAATATACTGAAGTATTCCCAGATGATCTCCTGGGACTGCCACCAGATCGTGAAATAGAGTTTGTTATTGACATACAACCAGGAATGTCTCTAATTTCTAAAACTCCCAACAGAATGGTTCCCTTGGAGTTGAAAGAATTGAAAGTACAATTGCAGGACTTGTTGGACAAGGGATTCATCAGATCGAGCTTTTCACCTTGGGGAGCACCGGTTCTATTTGTACGTAAGAAGGATGGCACCATGAGACTGTGCATCGATTATCAAGAGTTAAATAGGGTCACAATTATAAATATCCATTAGCTAGAATCGATGATTTATTTGACCAGCTTCAGGGTGCTACAATATTTTCAAAGATTGACTTACGCTCCGGGTACCATCAACTGAAAATAAAGGAAGAGGATATCCCCAAGACGACATTTAGTACAAGAATGGGCACTATAAATTTTTGGTGATGCCGTTCGGATTAACTAACGCTCCAGCAGCATTCATAGATCTGATGAATAGAGTGTTTAAGGAGTTTTTGGATAAATTTGTTATTGTGTTCATCGATGACATTATAGTTTACTCTAGAACCAAAGAAGAGCATGCCGCACATTTAACACAAGTACTAGAGGTCCTGAAAGTGAAGCAGTTATACGCCAAATTCAAGAAATGTGAGTTCTGGTTAGATCGTGTGGTATTCCTTGGACATGTTATATCAGGAGCGGGAATATCAGTAGATCCAAGTAAAGTTGAAGCTATCAACAACTGGATGCAGCCTACTAACCCTTCGGAGGTGCATAGTTTTCTGGGTTTAGTTGGATATTACCGAAGATTTGTGGAGGGGTTCTCCAAGATTGCTATGCCATTGACACAATTAACCAAAAAAGGGGTGACATTTAGATGGACGGATATGTGTGAGCGAAGTTTCCAGGAGCTAAAAAAGAGATTGACTTCAGCACTTATTCTCTCAATTTCGTCAGGTACTGAAGGATTCGTAATTTATAGTGAGGCGTCAAAAAATGGATTAGGATGTGTACTGATGCAGAATGGCAAAGTAATTGCGTATGTATCCAGGCAACTTAAAGAGTACGAAAAGAATTACCCCACGCACGACTTGGAACTTGCTGCTGTAGTATTTGCGCTTAAAATATGGAGGCACAATTTATATGGTGAACGGTGCGAGATCTATACTGATCATAAGAGCCTCAAATACTTCTTCACATAGAAAGAGTTGAATATACGGCAGTGGAGAAGGCTGGAATTGGTAAAAGATTATGATTGTGTGATCAATTACCACCCTGGTAAAGCCAACATTGTAGCTGATGTATTGAGCCGAAAATCCACAGAAAGTACAATAGCTATGGCTTTAATTTAGAAACTGGAACTGAATGAGTTGCAGAAAATGAATATAGAGATTTTATAAACAGGAGTAATAGAGGCAAAGTTGGCAGCCCTGATGCTCCAGCCTACGCTAATTGATAGGATCAAACAGGGACAACAAGATGATGAATATCTCATCAATATGAGAAAATATGTTGCTGTAGGGAAGTCTCCTGAGATGACTCAGAATAATATTTTATAATTTAGAGGGTAGTTTTGTGTGCCAGAAATTGATAACATTCAGGAAGATATTTTAAAAGAGGCGCATTCAACCCCTTATTCAGTACATCCAGGGGCTACCAAGATATATAGAGACTTGAAAATACATTATTGGTGGCCGGGTATGAAAAATACATTATTGATTTTATATTGAGATAAGAAGAAATTTAGGTATCAATATAGTGAATAGTACTAGGTTACACGTGGTAACCTTAGGAGTTCGAAAGGTCGCACCAAAAAGTTTATAGAAAGGAAGTCGGTTCGATCATGAATTTTAATATTATATGTATATTTAAATCATAAAATTGGGACAAATAGACATACAATACTATAATTTAAATGTTATATAACTAGGTTCATAGGCTTGTAACATTATCGGTGCACAAACTTATCAATCGGGCAAGAACCGATGATTTTTCGGGTGAATAACCTAATGAACGGACATAGGAATTAGCTACGGGAATGAATGGTGATGAAGATAGGTTGCAACCAAATAAAAATATATGAGACACACAAGATTAGGGCTGCAAGATAAGGGAGAAAATCAGATTATACCATTACATGCCACCTCAAGCTTATGCCACCTCATGCTTAGACTTATCAAGCTAGCACCTCAACCTATTCTTCACTCTTAAGCTAACAGCCACGACTTGAACCTTATTCTGAACCATTTCAGCTTCTAAATACATGGAAAAAGATCTCTAAATAGGTCCTAAGTGATTCCAATTGAAAAAGGAGGCAAAACAAGCAAAGGGAAGGAGAAATAACCAAGTTCAAGTAGAAAACTGTGCAAGGTGAGCTTAACCTACGGGTTTGGCATGACTTTCAGATTTATTTTGAGGTTTATTAGCTTATTAAGATTTTACTATTATTTATAAATGTGTTAGGATTTTATTAGATAGGCTTTGATGAATAAAGAAAGGGTATGTGGTTGGAAATATTCGATAGAAAACATTTGAGCTAGAAACTGTCACCTTGCTGTATTCTTGTGTTTTAGGCTTCAAAAGTGTATGTTATGTTGAATAAAACCTGTACTTATCATCATATACATGTTTATATATGAGTTAAGAGTATTGGAATGAATTTTTATCGGTTAGAAATTGAAATAGAGAATGATATTTGAGAAACACTCAAACTGCCAAAGTAGCAAAATCTGTTTTGGTATGCTGTGAAGGAGACTGAATTAGGGGAGCTAAATCCATTAGTTTTGGAAATAATATAACCTTGTTGTCTCTTTGTATATGTTATATAAGTGTGGTAAAAATTTAGGAGAGATTTAATATACGTAAGGGTACCAAAACCATTAATGTCATGAAGTGTGCAAAACTGTCATGGTAGGAAAACAATCTGTTTCAGTAAGTTGAGAAGAGAGCTGGACTTGGGAAGTTATATCCATGATTTTTAGCAATTCTATGATTGGTTACATTTATATACATGTTATCTAAGTGTGGTAAAAATTTGGGAGTGATTGGATATGTTTAGGGATGTCAAAATTATCATGCAACCAAATTGGACAACAAGTAAATATGAAAATGTGAATCTGTCCCATTTGATAACTTAGCATATTTCAACCTAGACATGTTGTTATTGAGTGTTAACAATTAGTTACATGATATTAGAGTTATAATACTTCAATTATATGATATTTACATGATCTAAGATGAGAAATTAAGGTATTGGAGGGACTAGATTGGGTTCTAGTTTGTAAAACCTAGATAGCTTGGTGTTTAAGGTCTTAGTATGATATTTTATACTTTCAAATTGCCAAATTGGGAATGGTGCTTGATGTTGGTAATATTACAGGCTATTTTACATCTAATATTGGAGGGAAACAATAAAAAAATCTAGACTAAACCACCAACTAAGTGAAAGGTAAGTAAAGATTCATTTGCAACTACAATGTATAGACATAGTAAATGTGTGATTTATATGTAATACCATAGATTATATGTGCAAAGCAGAGGACACACATTACTATCATTTGTCCATTGAGCATACATACATGGACATTGGCACCTGCATGCATCATATACGAGCATTTTGATAATCTTGCATTGTACGGCATGATTCTGAGAAAGAAAAATATTTTGCTGACCACTACAATGCACCGAAGCATGCATGGATTTGTAGGTTCGCGTGCATGGATTTGTATGCTTATATGATTATTGGCCATTGGATTATGGTGGTGTACAGAGCTCTTTTCCGGTGTATGGGATAGTAGTGTTTGTCAGGGGCCCAAGAAAGAAATGATTTTGAGAAAAATATTTTGATGCATAAAATTGCATTGTGGGCATAGCATTTTGAGATGCATGACTTCATATTGTGGATTATTCTTTTACATGCATAATCTTTACATGCTGAGTATTAGCTCATATAGTTTATGCATTGTAGGTGAGTACAACGATGCTTGAAGCATCTTTTACTGGCTGGGCCGCGGTTGGAGCTCCTGTAGGTGTCTAAGAGAGTGTGTACATGGATGACGACCTGTTGGGCTATTTTGTTTACTTGTTATATTTTGAGTCTGTTGTATTATATTTTTAGACTGGTACTATATTTCACTTTTAAAACTTTACTGTAAATAAGTATGTAAATATTGGGTCGTTGTGGGTGTTGCGCTTTTATATAAATACTGATCCTGCTATATACATGACATGTGTGAGAAAGTATTTTAAATAGGGTTGTGCATATAAGAAGTGATTTATCTTTTCTTAAAGTGTTACAAAAAAAATATTCCATGCATGCACACAAGTTCTATCATGTTAAATTATACAATATATATCTAGTTGTTGAGTAGTGGGTGTTGCAGTCCATGACCATGGATTGAAGATGATAGCCCTCATTGAAAGGCTGGCATCCCTTGGATTCATTATAGAGAACAAACTTTATACGGAGCTTCAACTGTAGTCTCTGCCTACCTCATTTGACATCTTTGTTGTCAACTTTAACATGAACAACATGGAGACTAGTCTCACTGAGCTTGTGAACATGCTAAAGATGGTTGAGTCCACCGTGAAAAAGAACAAGTCAATTTTGTTTGTTGGATCTTCTTTTGGATCAAAGGCTAAAAAGCCCAAGAAAAGAAAGAGGAAAGAAAGGGTTCCTCTAAGCCCAACAAGATGAAGGCTAAGAGCAGTATCAAGAAGGTTTATTCTCAAGCCAGTGTCAAGTGCTATTACTGCGACAAACCAGGGCACTAGAAGAGGAGTTACAAGGAGTATCTTGCAAGCCTGAAGAGTTCAGGTATATATTTTATTGAAGCTAACTTGTCTATTAATGATACTTCTTGGGTATTGGATACCGGTTGTGGCTCACATATCTGCAATGATTTGCAGATGATGATAAGAAATAGGAGGCTGGATGGAGAAGAGACGGTCCTAAGGATGGGATGCATTAGCTATAGGGACTATTAATCTAGCTTTAGAGAATGGTTATGTAATAGTTTTAAACAATTATTTTTTTATTCTGGATATTATTAAGAACATTATCTCTATTCGAGTTTTGGATAGAGAAGGTTTTAGATTTACCATTGAGAATGGAAATTGTTCCATTTTTAAACATTCTAATTTTATCTATTCAGGTTGTTTGATGAATTGTTTATATACTGTTACTCCATATAACTCCATTATCCCAATTCAACAAAATAAAAGAAAATTAGATAATCATAGTTCCACGAGCCTTTGGCATATAATATTAGGATATATTTATGAGAAAATGATTAACAATTTGGCAAAATTGCTTGATCTAAAGAATGAGCAAGAACTGCCAACATGTGAATCCTACCTCAAAGGAAAGATGACCAAATCTCCATTTGTTGGACAAGTGTAGCGAGCCAAACATCTATTAGATTTGATCCATACAGATGTATGTGGGCCACTAAGTGTTAGCGCCCGTAGGAACTATAACTACTTCTTAACCTTTACCGATGACCTCTTTAGGTATGGTTATGTGTACCTTTTAAGGTACAAGTCTGAAGTATTTGAAAAGTTCAAAGAATTTAGAACCGAATTGGCTTAAGTATAAAGAATCTTCGATCTGATCTAGAAGGTGAATACTTAAGCACATAGTTTATAGATTATCTCAAAAAGAATGAGATTCTCTCACAGTGGACTCATCCTTCTACTTCACAACTCAACGGGGTTGTAGAATGCAGGAATCTAACCTTGTTGGACATGGGTCGATCTATGATGAGCTTCACTACATTGCCTCTTTTATTATGGGACTATACCTTGGAAACAGCGGCATACCTATTAAATAGGGTATCATCTAAAGTTGTGCCTAAAACACCATATGAGATGTGGTGTAGAAAGACACCTTCCTATTAATACCTCAGGGTATGGGGGTATGTTGCTTATGTGAAGCAGCTAGTGAGAGATAAGTTAGATATGAGATCCAGCTTATGCAAGTTGGTGGGATATACAAAGAAGTCTATTTGATACTATTTTTACGATGCCTTAGAATAAAAGGTCTTTATTTCGAGGAATGCCGCAATTCTTAAAGAAGAATTTCTTTCAGAGAGTAGTGGTAAAGTCGTGGAACTTGAAGAAATTCAAGAACCACAGAACGCCCCAACTATCGCAGTAGATAACATACTAGCTGATGCTGGGTTCTCTAAGGCACAACCTTTTCGAAGATCCGAACGGGTTTCAAGGGTACCTAAGAGGTACAGATTGTTGTTAGAGAACAAAGAAGAGGGACTCCACTTGGATGATGATCCAAGAAGCTATGGAGAGGCGATGTCTGACATCGACTTGAAAAAGTGGCAAAAAGCTATGCAGTTCGAGATGGAGTCCATATACTCCAACAAGGTATAGACCTTGGTGGACCCATAATAGGGAATTGTTCCCATTGGCTGCAAATGGGTCTTCAACCGAAAGCTTGGAGTAGATAGAGAGGTAGTGTAATGCCTACTGGTGTGTTCTTAAATTATATATATGCATAATTTAAATATGAATAGAGTTTACTCTTTAAAAATACGGAAGATTTAAAACTTTCTTTACTTAAAGGAAAACTAGAAATAATCATTTAACACTTATACAATACCAAGTTCTTAAAACTCCACATAACGGAAATGGAAAAGGAAAAGAATTTAATTTCAAAACATTATCCTCTCAAAATCTTGAGGAACTGAAACCTATAATAAACATGTCTAAAGGTTCTAAAATTGAAAGTTCATTCAATAACGGAAGACAATGGGCAAGTCACTGCATTGGCCATCTCCGTCTATCTCCTGGATGTCATCACTTGAAAATATATATATAACACGGAATGAGCTTTCAACAAGCTCAATAAGTAACTTATGCATGAATGCATGCTCATGAATGCTTGTTGTGTAAAAACTTATTGAGTATCCCCTTTTTTGTAAAAAAATGTAAAAAGGTTTGAATTTGAAAACCTTGGACTTGGACATCAACTTAAAAAAACTTTGAACTTAAATCTTTGACTTGGAAACATTAAACTTGAACATTGTCATGGAAACTTTTGAATCTTTCATTTCATTGACCAAGTTGCAAGCTCACTTGGTGAGACATCTAGCTGATCAGGGATGCAGTGGGCCTAGTTATTTGCAACCAGAAATATATACCGGTATAAGTACTTTTATTTTGCCGCAAGCAGCACATCAACATTAACATTAAACATTACATTTGGCCATAAAGGACCTTGGTCAGAATGCCGGTCCCCCACACCTATTTCCACTCACACCCTTCCCAACATCAATGTACACCCGACTAAACTTTTGGAAACAAAACATTTTGGGTACATGTATCTTTGAAAAATAGACTTACATGCTCATGTCACCTTCTAAGCTTAACTTAATCATGCATCGTGTTTGTTGACATGATATGCAAGTGCAATGACAGTATAAGGATAATAAACACATAGAACTTAAAGCATCAACATATAATCACACACGTATCATCACTTAGGCATATAATTGCATGTATGGAACTAGGGTGGGGTTACTTACCTTTCGAGCTCTAAACCAACTAGAATTCTATAGACTACGTGGCCCTCCAATGTTGTCGTTCACAAATCCTTCGAAAAAACTCAAAGTAGACCATAAAACATGTTCTTCCTCGCCTATATAGGGTTGTAAAAATGCTAACTTTGGGTTTTCAGAGGGTGGAAGGGTGGTTTGTGCATGCAACTTGAGTGGAGAAGGAGAGAAAAAGAAAACTTCTTACTTGTGGCTAATTTTTGGAGTAGTAGAAGAATTGAATTTTTTTGTCTTCAATTTTATATTATATGGTGGCTACAAAAATTAGGTCAAAACTAATATTAGCCCCACATTAATTTGGTTGTTTGAAAAGTCTAACTTTCCTAACAAACCAATTCCACATGATACCAAAACTCCCTCTTTATTCTATCTTTAATGGCCGAAATATGGACTCTAATTGGCTATCTATTTTACGCCCCTCTCTCCTCCAGATACGTTGAACATATCCCATTAATTCAATCTTGATATTCAAATACATTGAACCTATCCCTTAAATTCAATCTTGATATCCAAATATATTGAACATATCCCATTAATTCAATCTTGATATCTTATATCAATTTTAAATAAGAAAAACTATATATATTTTTTTAATTCTTCTAATATTCCAAGTGGGCTTCTACTAATGAGCTATTTTTAATTTGGGCTTGGACTTCAGCATGCACATTAATTAATTTAATTAATTAATAAGTTCAGGTTTATTTAATTGATCTAATTAATTAATTAACTCACTCCAAATTGGATTCCAATTTTGTTGGGTCTAATTAAATAATCACATAACCATATTATTTAATTGAATAATTAACTCATCTAATTAATTTAATTCTTAATTAATTAATCTAATTAATTAATTATATCCAACTAATCTTAAGATAGGCAATTATATGTGAAATGCAACAAAGTTCTTGATGAAATTAACAGGAAATAAGTGCGAAATTAGGGTCATTATAGGTAGTGCCTATAAGGCATGTTTAGTTGCAAAAGGTTATACTCAAAATCAAGGAATTGATTATAAGAAAAAAAATTCACCAATAGCGATGCTTAAATCCATTCGAATATTGCTGGTCAGATCTGCATATTAGGACTATGAGATATGGCAAATGGATGTGAAGATCACTTTTCTTAATAGAAATATTAAGGAAGATATCTATATGAAGCAGCCACATGGTTTCATATCCAGCGGGAGCGAGCAAAAAATTTGCAAGCTCTAGAGATCCATTTATGGACTCAAACAAGCTTCCAGGAGTTGGAACATCCAGTTTGATGAAACAATCAAATCAATTAATTTTCATAAGAACCTGTATGAACCATGTATCTACAAAAAGCTTAGTGGGAGTGCAGTTACGTTTGTTGTGCTCTACATTGATGGCATCCTACTAATTGGGAATGATGTAGGGATGTTGCAGTCAACGAGGACTTTGTTGTCTAATTAGTTTTCCATGAAGGACTTAGGAGATGCATATTTTATCCTAGGGATAAAGATCTATAGAGATAGATCCAGAAGGATGATCAGACTATCCCAATCCATATACATAGACAAAGTGTTAAAAAGGTTTAGCATGGAGGAATCCAAGTGAGGATTCCTGCTTATGAGTCATGGGGTTTCACTCTCTAAGGTTATGTCTCCAAGACACCTGAAGAGAGAGAAAGATGGCTCACATACCTTATACTTCAGCAACAGGGAGCATAATGTATGCAATGTTGTGTACAAGGCCTGATATAGCACATGCTTTGAGTATCACGAGTAGATATCAGTCCAATCCAGGGGACGAACACTGCAAAGCCATTAAGATGATCCTTAAGTACTTGAGAAGGACTAAGGATATTATTATGATATATGGCAATTGAGAACTAAAACTGGAGGGATATACAGACTCTAGTTTTCTGTCAAATATAGATGACTTAATGTCCATGTCTAGATACATATTCACCATGAATGGTGGTGTGGTCAGTTGGAAAAGTTTCAAGTAAGAGATGACTGCAGACTCTACCATCGAAGCTGAATATATTATTGCATCAGATACAAGAACATAAGCTGTTTGGATAAGAAACTTCATTCAATGGTTGGGTGTAGTTATATCCATTGTTGATCCAGTTATAATATATTATGATAACAATGGAGACATTGTGCAAGCAAATGAGCCAAGTTCTCATCAAAGATCAAAGCACATAATGAGACGATATCAAATGATCAGAGAGGTCAATGGTCATTGTGGATCGAGTTGCTTCAGCAGAAAATGTAGCAGACCCACTTACTAAGCCCTTAGTAGAGAAGGTATTCGATGGACATCTCGAGAAGATGGACCTTAGATACATGGACAATTAGAGCTAGGGCAAGTGGGAGATTGTTAGAGTAGGATGCCCAGCGCCCTAATTAGATTGGGCTTATTATACTCTTTTTCTTTTGTAAAGGCAATTGATAAGTGCATATTTTGATATATTTTTGTATCAAATATTAAAGCTCCCGTGGTTGATTTGAAACCTTTGCCAGTTAATTTGAAATACTCTTTCTTGGGTGAGAATGAGACTTTTCTAGTAATAATTTCTTCCAAACTCGATGCATCTCAAGAAGGTAAGTAGATCAAAACTCTGAAAATGCATAAGAATGCTTTAGGATGGACCATTACTGATATTAAAGGTATTAATCCTTTCATTTGCACACATAAAATCTATCTAGAGGAAAATGCTAAACCTTCTAGAGAAATGCAACGAAGACTAAATCCTACTATGAAAGAAGTAGTGAGAAATGAAGTCATTAAACTCTTAGATAATGGAATTATTTATTCTATTTCTGATAGCAAATGGGTAAGTCCTACTCAAGTTGTACCTAAGAAATCTGGAGTTATTGTAGTCAAGAATGAGAATGATGAATTAATTCACTCAACTCAGTTACTAGAAAAGATCATTTTCCATTACCTTTCATGGATCAAATTTTAGAAAGAGTTGCGGGACACGAATTTTATTGCTTTTTAGATGAATATTCTGGTATAATCAAATTGTAATTGCACTTGAAGATCAAGAGAAAACAACTTTTACATGTCCTTTTGGTACTTTTGCATATCAAAGGATGCCTTTTGGATTATGTAATACACCAACTACATTCCAACGATGCATGCTTAGTATTTTTAGTGACATGGTTGAATGTTTTCTTGAAGTCTTTATGGATGATTTTCTATTTTTGGTAATTCATTTGATGATTGCTTATCTAATTTAGAAAAGGTTTTAATCAGGTGTGAAGAAAAGAATTTTGTGCTCAATTGGGAGAAATGTCACTTCATGGTAACAACTGGTATTATTCTTGGACACATTATTTTATCAGAAGGTATTGAGGTTGACAAATCTAAAATTGAGTTAATTGCCAATTTGCCAACACCAAAGACTGTGAAGGAGGTTAGATCATTTTTAGGACATGCTGGTTTTTATAGAAGATTTATCAAAGAATTTAGTATAATATCTAAACCTTTGTGTAATCTTGTAACACCCCCATTCCTACACAACCACATATATTGTATAATTTGACATGATAGAACCTGTGTGCATGCATGAAATATATATTTTTTTTATAGAAAAGCTAAATCACTTCTTACATACACAACCCTGTTTAAAATAGAAGGATCAGTATTTATATAAAAACACAACACCCACAACGACCACAATATTTACATACTTATTTACAGTAAAGTTTTAAAAGAGAAATATAGTACCAATATAAAAACATAATACACCAGACTCAAAATATAACAAGCCAACAAAATAGCCCAACAGGTCGTCATCCATGTACACACTCCCTCAAACACCTGCAGGAGCTCCAACAGCCGACCAGCCAGCCAAAGATGCTTCAAGCATCGTCGTACTCACCTACAATGCATAAACTATATGAGCTAACGCTCAACAAGTAAATATTATGCATGTCAAAGAATAATCCACAATATCAAGTCATGCAACTCAAAATGCTATGCTCACAATGCAATTTTATGCATCAAAATATTTCTTTCTTGGGCCCCTGACCAACGCTACTATCCCATGCACCGGAAAAGAGCTTTGTACACCGCCATAATCCAATGGCCAATAATCATATAAGCATGCAAATCCATGCATACTCCTACGCATGTAAATCCATGCACGCGAACCTATAAATCCATGCATAAAACTATGCAAATCCATGCATGCTTCGGTGCACTAGTAGTGGTCAGCAAAACATTTTTCCTTTCTCTGAATCATGCCGTGCAATGCAAGATTTATCACAATGCTCGTATGTGATGCATGCACGTGCTAATGACAATGCCCATGTATGTATGCTCAATGGAGAGCCCTCTACTATGCACATATGATTTATGATATTACATATAATTTACACATCTACTATGTCTATGCATTATGGTTGCAAATGAATCTTTACTTACCTTTCACTTGGTTGGTGGCTTAGTCTAAATTTGTTTAGTATTTCTCTCCAACCTTAGATGTAAAATAGCCTATAATATTACCCAACATCAAGCACCATTCCCAATTTGGCAAGTTGAAAGCACAAAATCTCATACTAGACCTTAAACACCAAGTTATAAGCTAACAATCAATCTTTCACAAACTAGAACCCAATATAGCCCCTCAAATACCTCAATTTCTCATCTTAAATACATGTAAACATCATGTAATTGAAGTATTATAACTCTAATAGCATGTACCTATTTGTTAACACTCAATAGCAACATGTCTAGGTTGAAACATGCTAAGTGATCAAATGTGGCAGATTCACATTTTCATATTTTCTTGCTGTCAAGTTTAGTTGCATGATAATTTTAACATCCCTAAGCATATCCAATCACTCCCAAATTTTTACCACACTTAGATAACATGTATATAAATGTAACCATATCATATAATTGCTAAAAATCATGGATATAGCTTCTCAAGTTCAGCTCTCTTCACGACATACTGAAACAGATTGTTTCCTACCGTGACAGTTTTGCACACTTCATAAAATTAATGGTTTTGGCACCCTTAAGTATATTCAATCACTCCAACATTTTCACCATACTTAGATAACATATATAAGGAGACAACCAGGTCATATTATTACCAAAAATAATGGGTTTAGCTCCCCTAATTCAGTCTCCTTCACAGCACACCAAAACAGATTTTACTATTTTGGCAGTTTGAGTGTTTCTCCAATATCATTCTCTATTTCAATTTCCAACTGATAAAACTTCATTCCAATACTCTTACCTCATATATGGTCATGTAAATGGTAATAATTCTAGGTTTTATTCAACATACCATACACTTTTGAAGCCTAAAACACAAGAAAACAGTAAGATGACAGTTTCTGCCACAAGTATTTCCTATTAAGTGTTTGTCATAAAAAACCCTTTCTTTGTGCACCAAAGTCTAACTAAAAGCTTCCTAAAACTTTTATAAGAGATATTTAAAGCTTAATAAACAATAAAATCATTCATAATAATCTGAAAACCAAAGGCAAAACCGTAGATAAGTGTTACCTATGCAGATTTTGAGGTTAACTTGATGGTAATCACTTCTCCTTTGCTTTTCTTGCTTTTATTTCAACTTGAAATCAATTTGGATCACTTGGAGACCTTAAGGTGTGTGTTTGGAAGATGAGAATGGCTGAAATGAGGGTCTGGTCGTGGCTTAAGGGTGAAGGGTTTGAGGTGTTAGCTTGAGATGTTAGCTTAAGCTTAATAAGAAAGCATGAGGTGGCAAGTAAATGGTAAAATCTGATTTTCTCCCTTTTCTTGCAGCCCTAATCTTGTGTGTCTCACCTATTTTTATTTGGTTGCAACCTATCTTAGTCACCATTCATTCCCATAGTTATTTCCTATGTCCGTTCATTTGATCTCCAAACCGATTCGCATTCGATTCTTAAAGAATTATCTAGTTTGCATTTCTAAAATCATATGCACATATGAGCCTTGTAATATGACACTTAAATCACATTATATCATGTCCAATATCCCAAGTGTGCTAATTTACAAATATATACTTTTGAAATAACTTGATCAAATCAAATTAAACCGTATAAGCTTACTAGTAACACTTTTAACACTTCCAAAATTATAACCTATACATCTCATCTATATCTAATATTGATCCACCTCATTTTCTTCTTATTTCAATATAAAATCAACTACTTAGATTAGGAAATTCAATAACTAATACCGGGCAAGAGAGCTTCAGAATTAAGTTTGATATTCAAGAATGTCGTATAAAATGAAATAAATTATACAATGTCAATAGAAATGCAAATAGCATATAAAATTAACACGTAATGCATGAATCATATTTGTCCATGGGAGTAGTAAGAGGCTCGGGTATCACAAATCTTGAATGGACTGAAAACTGTGAAAATGCTTTTGTTAAGTTTAAAAGCATGCTTACGTCTGCTCAAATCATGCAGCCTCCAGATTGGACTTTATCTTTTGAAATAATGTGTGATGCTAGTGATTATGCTTTTGGAGCTGTCTTGGGACAAAGAAAAGATAAAAAACCATATGTTATTTACTATGCAAGTACAACTTTAAATGGTGCTCAATTGAATTATACAACAACTATAAAAGAATTACTTATTATAGTTTTTGCATTGGACAACTTTCGATCTTATCTTGTTGGCTCACCAATTATTGTTTTCAGTGATCATGCAGCTTTGAAATATCTTTTGTCAAAAAAAGATGCTAAACCAAGACTGATTAGGTGGATTCTTTTACTCAAGGAATTTAATGTTACTATTTGAGATAAAAAAGGAGTAGAGAATGTAGTGACTGATTATTTGTCGAGACTTGTTTGTGATGACTCATTTCAAACCATACCTATTAATGACACTTTCCCTGATGAAAAACTATTTAATGTTTCTATTTTACCTTGGTTTGCTGACATTATTAATTTTCTTGTGACAGGAAAGATGCCATCGCATTGGAACTCTTAAGACAAAAAGATGTTTTTGACTGAGATTAAATTTTTTTATTGGGATGATCCATCCCTATTCAAATATTGTCTGGATCAAATCTTTTGAAGATGTGTGCCTGACAATGAGATAGGTAATATTGTCAAATTTTGTCATTCAGAAGAATATGGTGGTCATTTTTCTGTAAAGAAAACTACTGCAAAATTCTTGCAATGTGGATTTTATTGGCCAACTCTTTTCAAATACACTTACACTTTCTGCAAAAGTTGTGAAAATTATTAAAAGTTAGGGTCCCTTTCAAAGAGAAATATGATGCCCCTACACCCTATCCTAGTGATTGAAATCTTTGACTGTTGGGGTATTGATTTTATGGGGCCATTTCCATTATCATTTAGTTTTCTTTACATACTGGTTGCCATAGATTATGTTTCAAAATGGATCGAGGCAATTCTTTGTCGAAATAATGATCATAAAATAGTGATAAATTTTTTGAAAGAATATTTTAAGTCAATTTGGAATTCCTAGATCTATTATCAGTGATGGGGGAAAATATATTTGTAACAAAGTTTTCGAAACTTTAATGAGGAAATATGGAATCATACATAAAGTTGCAACCACTTATCACCCTAAGACAAATGGACAAGTTGAACTTGCAAATAGGGAGATAAAATAAATTTTGGAGAAAACAATTAACCCAAACCGTAAAGATTGGTCTCTTAGACTTACCGATACACTTTGGGCATATAGAACTGCTTTCAAAACATCATTAGGCATGTCTCCTTATAGGATAGTTTATGGAAAACCTTGTCATTTACCTGTTGAACTTGAACATAAAGCTTATTGGGCAATCAAAATGTTTAACTTCAACCTTGATAAAGCTTCAAAATTCCGCAAATTGCAAATCAATGAACTTCAAGAACTGAGAAATGATGCATATGAGAATTATAAAATTTATAAATCAAGAATCAAAGGTTTTCTTACTTTATTCTTGTTAATATTATTATTTTATTAATGTTTTGTGTTAGGGAATAAATGGAAGCATGTTTCCAAACTTATGCAGTTTTTGTAATTTGAGCATAACTTCATGATCAAAAGGCTTATGGACCTAAAGCTCATTTTATTTGAAAGCCAAGAGATATAGGGACAACTTTTCTATTGGAAGCTCAGCCCAATTCAGTTTTGATAATAGTAGAAAATTCATCCAAGTAGTTGTACAAAATGGATCACCAAAATTCAGATCAGAGTTCAGCCCAGTATTGACTTATTTTACCAATTGGGTTATATCGCTTGGGCCCAAATTTATTTTGGACTAAAATTTGGATATGTTATACACAAGAGGTAAATAAACAAGTTTTTTGAAGATAAGATGGTGTGAAAATGTGTCAAAATGGTAAAAACATAGGCTGCAAGTTGCTGCTATTGTTAAAGGGCGACTCTTGGATATGACTCCGTAATTTGACCATATCTCATTCATCCGACTGCCAAATTTGACAAAGGATATATGAAAATATATCAGCGCCGAATCATCTACAATTTAGATTCTTCATGCTTTCTCAAAATCTGGCTGTATCTGATCGAAAAATGCAATTCAATTCAGTAGGTGAGAAATTTGTGTAACAACTTACCAACTCTTGTCAACTAGCATACCACTTGATTAACCCCTCCATTATTTATTTGGCCTCTAGCTTACTCCAAGTACTATAAATAGGCTATATATTAAGCTTGTAAGAGAGGGGGTGGGTGGTAGAGGGTTTCTTTAGGCTAAGTTATCTAGTTTGTATGTTTTCTAGTATTGTAAGTTTTTTAGTAGTAATAGAAATGCATTCTCTAGTTTCTCTTATATTTTTAGTCTTTGCTACTTTTATTATGTCTTTCTAAATTTCATTTTGTTGAGGAAAAAGGGTGAACCTCTTGATGGAGGAAGATGAATGGTTATAAGGGTAGAACCTCTTGATCTAAACCCTACTTGTTTTGTGGTGATTCTTGATTTATGTATCTCCAATGGCACAACAAATACTTGGGTTCATTTAGCTTATTGTACGGTTTTACCACACTGACTGCTAATATGAAACCTTGATTTGTTGTTGACGAAGGTGTGCATAAATGCTTGATCCCATAAATAAGTGTTGGCGTTAAGAGATAATTTGCAATAGTAAGATAATATCATGATTACCTTATTGCATGAGTTATTTGATAATATCTTCCCATTGAAACCTTCATTATGTATGGATTCCAATTGTGGTAATTAATAGAGGTAAAAAGAATAAATAACCATTTCTCTATCCAAAACTCAAGAGTGGATCCCTAATCCTCAATACTTTTATTACTTAGGTTTTTCTTTAGTTACAACATACATTAATTGTTCATATATTTTGATTCACATAAACTCCATCTTTTTAGAAATATAAACTTGAATTCTTCAAACAACTTCCCTGTGGATCGACGTCGGATTCACGAGAAATTTATTACTTAATACAACCTGCATTTGAGTTTGCAACCTTAAAGTTGTAGCAGCAATCTTATTGGGAATCATATTAATAAAAAAATATTTTCTTTATCTTATGTCTTACAATTTTTCTTTCTGCATATTAGATAAAGTCCTTAGACTAAATTTAGCTACGGGGCATGGTCACGCATATGATGCCGATCATGAACATGCATCTAAGGCTTTTGTCTTAAATGAGTTCTGAGTTGAGAGCTTTTTGAGATGGGAAATCAAATAGCTCAGTAAGACTCATACATACGATGCATGCTCATGAGACAAGGATGTCGCATTCCATTAGCATTAATGTAGAGATGCAAGTGTATGTATGTGAGTGCTTGTTAGGGAATAAGTACACCAAACATGGCCTGCGAGAAGTTCTTAGCTGGAGGCTTTGCTTGTCAAAATAAGAACTGCTGTGTTGCGATAGTACACGGCTAGTCCTCGGACTTGAGGCGTGATGGTAGCCTTACATGTATCCTACAATATTTTGATATATCTTATGATTGCTTAACAATCACAAATGGGGTATGTTGGGTGTTGCACTGGTGTGCATGGATGTTTGTCACTGGCCAACATAGAATTCGACAGTTGTCTTTTTAAATAAGAGAATCTTCTGTGTTTTTATAGTTCGTGATTTCAAGATATTGGCTAAGACATGATGAATCGTTATTCATCAGGATTAATTGAAACTTGAAATGGGATCACAGTTATTGAATCATTTTAGATTTCAACTTATAATCCATGCCCTAAATTCAATCGGAAGATTAGCTATCGAAAGGACCGTGTATGTTCATGATACTCGTAACTAAAATAGGTTTACTTGTTATTTCATTTAAGTAGTTGCCATGATTACTTGTTAGATGTTTTCATGGATAGTGAGGTTTTTGGAATTAAGAAGTTAAATCCAAGCGGATTAATTAATTGAAATAATTGTTATTCATAAGTTGCAAATGTTGCAAGCCCACTACTAGCTTAGTAGTGAACATAAGAGGGTCACACGTCTTTATGGAAAGTAACATTTTTAATTTTAGGATTTATCAAATAATTAGAAATAATTAATTAATATTGATTAATTAAATAATTAAGGGTTCTATTTAATTTAATGGTTAAATTAAATTATTTAATTAAGTAATTGAATTATTTAATTGGACCTAATTTCATTAGGAAGCCTAATTGGAGTAAATTATAATTAATCAATTGGATTGATTTGTGGATTTTTAAGTCCAAACCCAAAAATTAATGTGGATCATTTAAGAAGCCCACTAGAATATGAAGAGAATAAATTAAATAAATATAATTTATTTAATTGACATATTTATAGATAAATAAATAAAGTGACCAATTTTTATAGGATAAAAATCGGCCACTAGGATTTATTTTATATATAAATATATTTTTGGTATATATTTGATATATATCTATCTTGAAATTATTTGAAGAGTTCAAATTAATATCAAGAATGTATATAGACAATTTTGATGACTAATGTAGTCTCAAACAAGTCCACACACATTGGAGAGAGAAAAAGAGAAGAGTTATTGGAAGATTTAGAATCCTTCAAAAATCAAACTCTGAAATAATTCAAAATTGACAAACTCTCTAGGAGTTGGAGTTGGAGCAAATTTTCAGCCCTTATATATTGGGATGGATGAAAATTACATGAAATAATTAGCAAAAAATTATTTTTATGAAAACAAAAGAAAGAAAAAGAAAAAAGTGTTTTCTTGAAATCTTGATTTTTTTGTTCTAGTTTCTTGATATTCTTTTTATATTCAAGTTTCAAGAACTTAAAGAATAAATCTTTATTGTTCTTGAAAGTTTGTTCTTGATCCATCAATTAGATTAAAAGGCAAAATTCACTCCGGATCTAAACTAGTAAATGATTAAAAGGATACTAGTTAATCTTTTTAATTGGTATTACTTTTTCATATAGTAGACCTGATCGAGGGAGACACTTGGATCCCTGCAAAATTTAAAAATTCAGGATAAACAATTGATTGCTTCTGTCACAACTTCCCAATAATATGTATAATATATATATATATAAACAACCTGTACAACACAATTTGTGCATGTATGCCTGTGTATAACTTTTTTTTCTACTTAGT
>CM033110.1:16289521-16344213 GCA_019321725.1 Paulownia fortunei
GTTAGCATTTCTTTTTTCATCAGCTTACATGTCTACGAATCTTGTTAATCCATTTTCTTAATTCTAAGTAGCTTGTTTTGCTACCTTGGTTTCGCTTGCAGAATGTATAGGTCTTTTGAGTATTCGCCAAAGCACATGATATTGCAAATATTGCCAAAACATGTTCCAGAAGGAAAACTTTGCAGAGCACAATGCAAATGCACTTGCTTCTAGAAGGGTCACTGGCGTTGATCCTCTTGAAGAAATAACGCAACGGTGCATTTGTATTGTTGAAACATTTGAATCTGACATAGTTGGATGTAGCATTTGCAAGTTATGTTTCTGTCGATTTGTCGAAACTACCAAATTTTGTGGCTACATGAAGATTCTAGCATACCAGACTCCCATCACGTACACTGGGCTTGTTAATTTTATTTTCAATTCATTTTTATCCATATATGCATCCTAAAGGATCTTTTCCCACTTTCGTTGAGATATAGCCAAATTGGAACATTCTTTGAATGGTGTCCTGCATGTTATTTAGTTTCAAGTATAAAAAGGTATGGATGTAAAATTTGTTGTTGGATTTGGACTGAAACTTTTCTTAAATTTTGGAATTTAAAACATAACTTGAGTGGTGTTCCCTTTTTTTAAAAAAAAAATTATATATAAAAGTACATGGTACGCAATTATATGTTATAATAATTTTTCATTTTATCTTGTCATTATTTGAGTGGTGTTTTGCGCATATCTCATCCCAATTTATTTGTTACGTCCCACCCAAGTTTGTTGTCTTTACTCCTGACAAAACTTGCAATAACAGATAATCGTCGAACTAAAAGATCTAGCATTCTCTATTGAAAATACATATCATACAAGAGTCGTCCTTAATAGGACATTATATCAATGTTCAATAATATAGAATTGTCATGGTCGGTTTTTGTCCAAAACTTCTACTTTTTAAACACTAACCACAGTTTTTATCACTAATAATACTTCTATCTTCATAATCTTTATTATAATTCACTCTTGTCAATGTTGCATGCAAGTCTGCTGATTGTCTTTTCTGCAACATGCAAAATTGACACTAAGTTTTCTTCTCTTATTTCCTGATCCATATTTGGTTTCTCTCAATTAATATGTTCTCCAATTTCTCTCTAGTCAAGCGCTCAATAGATAGTCCTTTTATTTGTGCCGCTCACATTGTCTTCCGATAATATTTTATTTGAATCTGAAAACATAAGTATTGGACAATAATCTTTTGAATTATCCCATAATATTTTTCAGATATGAGCATTCTTTCCTTAGAACAACTAGTCAATTTTGTATGTTGATATTTTGGAAAAGTCAATTGATTTAGAAAGATTCATTCCCATATTTTAAGTGTGTGCTAAATTGTTATTTTTTTCCTCTCAAGAATTTTGATTAAAATTTATGGCATAAAAATCTTTGTCTTGAAACCAATTATAATTAACTAAATAGATTTATTGCCCGGAAGGGTTAGTTGGATGGAATTACATATTTAAAACAATTTAGGATGTTGTGACTGAAACAGGGCAATTTGTTGGTCGATATTTGGTGTATATAGAAATAGATCTGAGCATTTATTTAGTTTACGAAAATGGACCATTGATTTATTTCCTCAAAGTTATAATGTGTACTTGTGTAACTATAGCACAACTCTATATGTAATTTGTACATTATTAGGGATTATGCTACAAACATAGAGGTATTTTGCTTGAGGGTAAATCACAAAGTAAGAGCCTAGAGAAATATTTAACAAATATTGTATTTAAACTTAGTGAATCTTCATTTAGTATACTTACATAAAAGTTATTTATCATCAAATTATATTTCAAAAAGTAACTATGAATAAGATGTTACATAATTTTTTTCTTTACAACTACAAAGCATGTGTTTTTTTCTTTACAATGATGTCGACTTGTAGTCCATGGAAGTTAGAATTAAAATGATAAAAGAGATTAAGTTGAATAGGAATCACAAAAATTAAAATATCTTCTTGAGACAAGGTTACTTGATGATCTATATGTATTATATATTCATGGTTTTATTATGTGACTGATTATTCTGTCCTTGAATATTTTGAGGGAGTTATTCAGGAATTTGGAATATTATGTTCATGTGACGAATGCAAGAAAGACAAGGTGAAGGCTAAGAACATCACTAATTATGAATTTGATTTGGAATCCTCTATTGTTTTCTATCGTGATTGCATATGTGAAATTTAATCTCACCTGTACCATACATTGCATGTTCTGTTGAAAGCCAAAAAGATGGTGCTAACAGAATATTGTTTCTTTTGATTCATAATACTGTGCCAGAGGAGTCTGATTCCAACTTGAATGAAATAAGTGATATTGAACACATGTAATAAGCTAACTTTGAGGATTAATTAATGATACTATGTTTTTTAGTTCTTGTTTTGTATGCACTGCACGTGCATTGCCCATTTATGCACAAGAAATGCATTGTTTTGTACTAATTATTGAGTCTTGTTAGCTTTATACTTGGTTAGCAATTTTTTTCAGATTACAAGACTACGAATCTTGTTAATCCATTTTCTTGATTCTAATTAGTAGCTTGTTTTGCTACCTTGGTTTCTCTTGCAGAATATATCAGTCTTTCCAGTATTCACCAAAGAACATGGTATTGCAAATATTGCCAAAACATGTTCCAAAGGGAAAAGTTTACAGAGCACAATGCAAATGCAATTGCTTCCAGAAGGGTCACTGGTGTTGATCCTCTTGAAGAAATAACACAAGGTGAGTTCATATTGTTGGAACAATTGAATTTGACATAGTTGGATGTGGCATTTGTAGGTTGTGTTTCTGTCGATTTGTCGAAAATACAAATTTTTGTGGCTGCATCAAGATTCTAGCATACCAGACTCCCATCACATACACTGAGTTTGTTAATTTTATTTCCATTTCATTTTTCTCCATATATGCATCCTAAAGTATGTTTCCCCATTTCCTTTGAGATATAGCCAAATTGGAACATTTGAATGGTGTTTTGCCTGTATTTATTTTGTTTCAAGTATGAAAACATATGAATGTTAAATTGTCGTTGGATTTGGTCTGAAATTCTTCTTAAATTTGGTATGGACTTTCGAATTTAAAACATGGCTTGAGTGGTGTTTTTTTTTTAAAAAATTATATCTAAAAGTATGTGGTTCTCAACAATATATTGTAACAATTTTGTAATTTTATCTTGTCGTCATTTAAGTGGTGTTTTACATGTATCTCATTCCAATTTGTTTATTACCATCCCACCCAAATTTGTTGCCTTTATTCCACGATGAATTTTGGAATAACAAATAATCATGGAACTAAAAGATCTAGCATTCTCTGTTGAAGATATATATCATACAAGAGCAGTGTTTAATAGGACTTTATATCAATGTTCAAGAATTTAAAACTGTCATGGCTTTGTCCAAAGTATATATCGACATGTATTTTATGTTCATGGTTCAATGGTAAAGTATTTGATAATTAGTTTACATTTAGGTTTTATTATGTCGTTGATTATTCTATCCTACGAACATGTTTGGGTAGTTATTCAGGGAACTGGAATATATTATGTTCATGTGATGAATGCAAGGGAGACAAGATACAGGCCCAAAACATCACCACCAATTACAAATTGATTTGGATGACTCTGTTGGATTAACTATTTTTTTTTTTATATAGGTTGTTACGCCTAAGCAGTTTCAATTGCATACGCTAGTAGAAATATACATCCATTCTAAGTGTATCTATTTGGAGAATGGACCAAATAGGAAAAAAGGTCTTTAGGTCTGCTGAATGTATACAAAGTTGATCTTTCAGACTTGCTGGAATTGGTGATCCAGAATGCCATTGGTCGTTCAAGTTCTAGAACGATTGCTTTTTATAATAGGTGAGATTTATACTCAAATCTCTTTGATACATTGCATGTATTTTTGAATGAAGCAATTGATATTCATTTTTCATTTTTCATTTTTCATTTCTAAACAATTCAATTTACATGTAAACGAATCTTGTTAGTCACTTTTCTTAATTCTAAGTAGCTTGTTTTGCTACCTTGGTTTCTCTTGCAAAATGTGTTGGTCTTTTAAGTATTCCCGAAGCACAGGGTATTGCAAATGTTGCCAAAACATGTTCCAAAGGGAAAAGTTTGCAGAGCACAATGGAAATGCAATTGTTGGCAGAAGGGTCCTGGTGTTGATCCTCTTGCAGAAATAAAACATCGGTGCATTCGTATTGCTGGAACATTTGAATCTGACTTAGGTGAATGTGGCATTTGCAAATTGTATTTCTGCACCCTTTTTTTTTTTTTTTTTTTTTTTTCTATTTTCTGTACCATGTCATTATCAACATTTTTCTATTTTTCTTTATTGTATTTTCCTTTCTCTTCTTTCTGTGCAACGAGAAATGGATTATTTTGTGTGTATAGATATGCGAAACTTCCTTTGTTAGCTCAATCATCATTCATCAGAAAACTCTCTCAAAACCCTTAGACGAAGAAAATGGCATTGTAATTGATTTTGGACAGTGCCGTGATTGCACCGCCTCCACTCATGGATGTCGTGCCACGGTGGATGCAGCAAATTAGTTTAGTGTGTTTTCTTTTGTTTTAGGGGCAGTTAATGTTGATAAGGAAACAGTTTTATAATGTTGAAAAGGTGGGTTCTATTTGAATTGGTAGAGCGAACACTTAGGAGTACAAGGAGGTTCGCCACCAGTTCAGATCCTTTTTGCGTATTTCATCTTTTATTTTGCATTATAAATGAACATCAAGTATGTAATATATTTTAAATAAATACTTGATCGTGGATCATGATAAAATAAGAATTGAAATATATGATCCAAAATGATTTGTCAATTCTTTAGAGTGGTGATGCTTTTCTGATTTCTTGCATCAAACTCAAGAATTCTATGGGTAAGAGTTTCAGGTTCCATGGAGGGAGGGGGGAAAAAAGATGATAGCTGAGCATGAATATTCCTGTCTTGCAGAGTTTAAATTCAGAAGACTTTTCTGTGGAAGTTTTGGAATCTCATGCCCAATCATTTGGTGGTGTTGCTATTCTAAAACTACATCTAAATTTGTTCTTTCTGTCATGGATAAGAGTCATTCAGCTGATTAGGACTTCATATAGATGCATGATGGTTCATGTTTAATTATTTATCAGAAAATCTTGCCTTTTTTTCTAATCTAATTTCTTTGAAGGTATTGGAGTTGGGAGTTCCAGTTGAAGCAGAGAAATTTACCAAGTTGCTTTTCCTCTTAAATGTGAAATAATTAATAAGAAAAATTACAAATTTGGTCCAATAGTAAAAATGGTCCATTCGAATTTAAAATTTCAATTTAATTTTGTAACTTTTTAAAATTCATAAATTAGGACAAATTTTATCGCCAATTGAAAAAATCTCAAATGCCTCTGATAGAATTTCTTTTGAGGATTTTAGGATTTTTGGCCAATTTTATCCAATTGGACCCTACCCAACTTGTGGCGCCCGCATGGAGGTGAGAGGAAGTTGATGTGGACTAAAACGTTCAACCTCATCTGCCACGGTGGAAAAAAACCCCACATGGCCATATTTTGAAGGGAAAACACGTTAACATTCTAACACCCTCTCCCTCACGCGTGGTCTTGTCCCAAGATCAGAGTGACAAAAGCTTTCAAAATGTAAGCAAACCTTAATAAATTACAAAAAATTGAAAAATCACATTCTCTTTCAAACTTAAAATTCCCAATCCAACTCTATCAATAGACTAAATCCTGAAACTCAAGATTCTCCAAAGCCAAACTGAAAGAAAATAGTGTTTATTCGAAGCAAAAGACATTGGGATTTGCGTCTTACATTGTACCGTAAGTTTTGATTTCCATTAAATAGTAATATATCAAATATTTAGTTTAATAATTAACAAATAATGTTGTTAATACGTTTCCGAATACAACATTTTTGTTGTTTAGTTTATTAATAGGAAAAATCCCAATTTTTTTATTGAGTGTGGACCATAACCGATTTAATAGAGTGAAGAAATTGTACCCCATTAATTTTAAATCCATTTATTTGTACTTTTTATTTTCTGTCGTTTTCTTCTTTTAAACTATGTGGGGTTTCTGAGTTTAGTGGTTAATGATTTTCCATATTAAGAGATTATTTGCACAAAATTTTGCTTTTAAATAAATGTTAACTTTTAAAAAATAAAAAAGTAATTGGGAAGTAAAAGTTGGGAATTTTTGCAAAGTGTTGCTGAGAGTATGAATAAGTTGAAAAAAGATATTTTGTATAAATTGTAATAGTAGATCTAACTTGAAGTCTAAATCATCCTTTCAATTTGAAATCATATTTTTTTTGTGGAGTTTAGTCAAATAAACTAAACTAAATTATTTGTAATATTATATATATAAAAAATAACTGTATAATAAATAAAATATTTACATGTAATAATTCTGATAAATAGGTAAATGATTAATTTGGAAATAAATTATTTAAAATATTATTAATAAGATATATTTATATATAAGATTTCATAGTAGTATTTAATTATATAAATATATATATGCGCATATATTTATACGTGCATATGAGCATTTTATTGGGTACAATAACATTTATTAACATATTTAAGTGTATATAAAACAATATATGTATAATTATACATGTAAATGCATACTTAAACATACCATTTTATATACATAAATATGTAGTTGTTATTTATATATATGTCAGTTTCGCATATGTATACACACAAAATAGTTACGATAAGTATAATAAATATATTTATGTGAATAGAGATTATGTACATATAACAAGTATATTAGTTATACAAATTCGTAACGTATAAAATATTTTAGTATATTTGAAAAAGATACATGTGTGTTTATGGGTACATATATATATATATACACACACACATATAAACACACACACATACATACATGTTTTGTATTCAATTATATTTATAAACATATAGATGAATATATATATAGAAAAATAAAGGCAAAATTCGTTTAAATAGACATTTGGTTCTTGTGATACGATTTGATTTTAGTACACTAACATTCTAATATTGACACATTTAGTCCGATTTCTACCGTTTTCAAATGGACATAAAAAAAAACAATAATTTGTTTAATATTACTCTTTTTTCATTTGTAAAATTTAAAAAAAAATCAATCTGTTTAATAACCTCTTAATACCTTCTTTAAACTAATTCACATACACATAAAAATTACACAAACTTAAGGAATGTTTCAATTAAGAAACTAATTAATGCCACCAAATTGGCCATAATATAAGAAAGATTAAAAATATTGAATATGGACAAAGTATTTTTTA
Organism: Paulownia fortunei; assembly: GCA_019321725.1. Taxonomy (NCBI): domain Eukaryota; kingdom Viridiplantae; phylum Streptophyta; class Magnoliopsida; order Lamiales; family Paulowniaceae; genus Paulownia; species Paulownia fortunei. The sequence goes on from CM033110.1 coordinate 16,296,850, forward strand.
ATACAAATTTCCTCAATACAAATTTTTATGTAAATATTTTAATTTTATACATGCTTAGTGGTAAAAACTAGATGTAAATTATTCTTCATATTTCTTGTATAATTGTTGAAATTGGAAAATTCTTGTCAGTCGTCTATTTTATTTTTCAAGTAATTACATTAATTAATTATATTTTCTCTTTATATAAGTTTTTCACCATGTTTTTGAAATCTTTTCCTTTGAGAAAAATTTAAGAATTTCAATATGGACACAATATCATCTCCAATACATTCCTCCTCTCATTTTTGTTATTCCTTTTTCATAACATTATTACTTTATGAAAATTTCATTAACCAAGTTTCTCAACATTTGTTGTTTCATTCTTTTGTCTTCAATCTCTTCTATTTTACACAAATAGTATAAAAACCAATTAGTGATTACATCCATCTGTTGGAAACTGTAGCCTTCAAACCATGTTTCATGGTGAGCAAAGCAGAAACACTTGGACTAATGCTCTGCCCTTCCAAAACCTGAACATGAAAATTGTGCAAAATGGTGGCTGCAACAGCTTTCATTCTAGTGAAGGCCAGTTCTCTGCCTGGACAAGCCCAAGGCCCGGACCCGAATACAAGAAAACTGTTTGAAGCCACATGTTTGACCCCTCCTTTCCCAGATATAATCCATCTCTCCGGCTTAAATTCGCTGCAATCTTCTCCCCATATCTCCGGCATCCTCCCCATTGCATACGAGCAAAGAAAGACTTTTGTGGTTTTACCAACTTTGTGGCCACTTGGTAGCACATCTTCTTGAGTTGGGTCCCTGATAATAACCGGGGCTGTCGGAAAAAGCCTTAGGCTCTCAGCCAAGGCACTGTGGAGATAAACTAGTTTGCTTAATTCTTCAACTTTGGAAAAGGTGTGTTTTTGGGGTGGGGAATTTTGCTTGATTTCTTCTATAATCTTGTTTTCAACTAAAGGGTTTCTTGAAATGAGGTAGAAAAACCAGGCCAAGAGTGCAGCAGATGTGTCCCTTCCAGCAAATAAAAGGGTCATGATATTGGCAGCTAAAAAGGCCTTTTCTTTATGCTTTGTGGATCCTTTGCTATCACCATCTGCCTCAGCCAAATAAAACTTCAATACATCAAACTCATCTCCTGTTTTTTGATTCTTGGCTGCCACTTCTTTCTTCTTAGATACATAATCTCCTAGTATTTGATTAACAATGATGCAGGCTTCAGCCATTTTCTTCTCTTTTCCAATCCTCAGCCACCTTTGCAGCTTCCAAACTCTTTCAGGCAGGATATGTCGCCAAAACACGGCCTCCGACATGTCATCCATGGCATCCAACAGAGGGCTTTTGGGAAGCCCGATCCGAAGGGAGCCCAAGTCGAATCCAGTAGCCATGAGGCATGTTGCATCAAGCATGTACCTGTTGAACAAACTTTGCAAGTCTAGAACCTGATTTTGCTGTGACATGTGATCAAGGACTGGGATTAGGCCTTTCTCCAGAGTATGATGAATTATTTTTGGTGTAGACTTAAGGAACTGGTTTTCCTTGTAGAATGCATGAGTAAACTTCTTGTCTTCCCTCCACTCATCGAGATCTTTAATGAAAGCCGCGTCGCCGAGAAAATCAAAGGCTTTTCTGAACTCTGATCCCCTCTGGTAGATTGAGAACTTTGAGTTCATAATGTGTTGCACGTTGGCTGGATCACTGGTGACCAAAATATCAAGGTTTGTGAACCAGGACGTTTTGAACAAAATGGTGCCCTTGTTTTCTGCTAAAACTTGTGTCATTTTGTCATATAATTGGTGGCTTTTAAGGTACACTGTGGGCATCAGCTTCATGAATGGCCAGTTCCATGGGAGGAGGAGAAGGCTGTTTTTGGGAGCTAAAAGGAAAAGGAGGAGAGAGCAAAATATAATTGCTAGAAAGATTTCTATATAGCCCATTTCTTGTTTCTCAATGCTTTGAAATTGAAAGTGTTATGCCAAAAACTTCAATATTTATATGGTTAAATAAATAAATGCGAGGTGCCATGAGCAGGAAGTAATTTGAATAAAAGAGCTTTGTTGACTTTTTCTTGAACGTGTTTATTAATAAAGATAGGTGCCGACAAACAATACGATATTATTATTAATTATAAGCACTATTTGCAGAGCCAATGAAATTCAACTTAAAGGAATCACAAAATTAAAATAAATTTCAGTGTAATATGATTCAACAGTTCTATGAAGTCAGATTTGAACTAAAATTTCTCATTACAAGATAAACTTTCCATGTCCCTCGGACATATACACTTGCGCGATAGATATATTAGTGGTTTGTGGATATTTTAAAGTAGGTCAGAAGTCACTGGTTTAGAAGTTCCTCAAGGAACCAAGTTAAATATGATTTCTATAAGGCAATCTACACTAGCTCCTGTTTATATGGTTAAACAACTAAATAAATAGATAAATACAAAGTGTCATGAGCGGGAAGTAATTTGAATAAAAGCACTACTTGCATAAAAGAATTGAATTTTATTAACATAACAGGTAAATACTATTATTATTAGCACAAGTTGCACAAAAAAAATTAATTTAGACGGATTAAATCCAAGTCAAGTAAATAAAAAACAAATGTAACTTTGTAATATCATTGAATAGAGTTAAATTCATGCTACATTTAATGTATGTGTATTGGGTGTAGCGATTGATTGCCAAGTTTTTTATTTGGCATTAAATGAGATACTTGATAGTAGATAAGTTGCACCTAGTGCATATGCATTGGGGTGATATCCATACTACACCCAATATATCGTATTGAGTAAGATTTTCCCCTTTTTTTTGTTGTATTTGTGTTTGTACTTATATATCTTGTTTCTAATTGGTGTTAATACTTTATGAGAGCAATTGCTCATTATGGTCTCAACTTATGGAGATGCGAAGCAAGAGTCCTCTTCGGGTTCATCAAAGAACAATTCCCAGCGATCTTCTAAATGGTTGGTATGTACTCATTGTGGGGAGACTTGTCATTCGAGACAAAGATGTTATGAGATCATAGGGTATCCTGAATGATGGGATTTTACAAAGAAACTTTGAAAGAATATTACAGGAAAAGCTATGATAGCATCCGCAGAGGAGGAGCAGCTACAACCCATGGTCAATGTTGCCCACCCATGCACACTCAATAAAGTTTCTATATATTTTGCTACTTCTAAGAATAGTACATGGATTATCGAAGGTGCATCAAATCACATGACTAGGACCCTCGTCAGTAAAAATCTCTTCTCCCTTCTTCTCTCTCAATTATTTCACAGCCAATCGTAGTACCTCTCCTGTTATTGGGGGAGGGTTCTATCATCTAATCGAGTATTCTCACATTAGATATTGCACTTGTGGTTCCATCTCTTAAATATAATCTCCTTTTGGTAAGCCGAATAATCTCTACTTTTGTTTGTGCTTTAACTTTTTGCCTTCTTTTGTGTTTTTCAGGATACTCTAATTAGGAAGATTCATGGTTATGGTATTATACAGGACAAGTTCTATTATTTGAAGTTAAAGGAAAAAGGGGATCGAAGCTTAATCAGGCAAATCAAACAAGTAGAGAGGATAAGGATCTAGCAACTATTTGGTTGTGGCAACAAAGGCTTGGACATCTTTTTTTTTTTTGGCCACTTTAGAAAATTGCAGCATTTGTTTTCTAATTAAGATTGTCTATTTTCACTGTGAAACTTGTGAACGGGCTAAGAGACATCGCATTTCTTAATTATCATGTTTGAATAAAAGTTTGAAATCTTTTGCGGTTGTTCATTCAGATTTATGGGGTCCTGCACAATTTATGTTTCTTTCCAAAGCCCGTTATTTTGTTATGTTTATTGATCAATGTACTCGAATGACTTGGATATCTCTTCTTCAAAATAAAAGTGGTGTGTGTGGTTTTTCGGGAATTTCATAGTATTGTTATATCAAAGGCAGCTTCGTGCTTGCCAATCTGACAAAGCTCACGAGTTTATAGATGCCTCTTTATGTATCTTTTTGAGTCAACACATAATTGGACACCAAACTTACTGTAACAGAATGGATTAGTCAAAAGGAAGAATACGCAAATACTAAAGATAGTTCGGGCTTCTCTCTATCGTATGAATATGCCCAAGTTTTATTGGGAAGAAGTAATAAAATCGGTGGCTTATTTGCTTAATGGAACACCATCCAGTGGGATAGACTTTCAAACGCCTCAATAGAAGATAGAATTGTTACTTTTTGTCCCTCATCTCCCTAATCTTAAACCTCGAGATTTTGGCTTTACTACTAATATTCATGTGCCTAAATTACTTTGAGGTAAACTTGATCCATGTTTGAAATGGTGTGTCTTTGTTGGCTATTCGGAGTTTCAAAAGGTTATAGGTGTTATGATCCTCAAACTCGGAAGTTACATGTTGCCCTGGATGTTTCCTTTTGTGAGTTAGAACCATACTATTAAGGGGGAGTTTATGGGTCTTCTCTTCTGGGAGAGAGTCATAATAAAGAGAACTTGTCCCATGAATCCAGCCAAAGAGACTTATTTGAAGTAGAAAATGGAGATGTGAATTTTGAGTCTAGACCTAGCGCAACAACACCTGAAGTTGCGTGTAAGGATGTAAATATATATATAAAAAAATAAATGAAGGCTATATTATATTGCAAGTGCAATATTGCAATATTTTTCAATGTTCAAATAATACAACTATGCTCACAATTGTACAAAACACTAGGGTCTCTCACTCTAATTGCTTTATTTTGCACAAATGTGTTACAAACATAGCTTATTTATAGGTTAAGAACACTAATTAATTATTACAAAAGAATAAGCACTAGTTAAGTGGATTTGTTGATTGCTAATCCTAATTATTCATAGTGTCACACTAATAAGTGGATTTGTTGATAGTTAATCCTAACCATTCATAGTGTCATACTAATGAGTGAGTTTGTTCATCAACTTGTCCAAATCAATAAGTGCACTCAAAGCTCCATTATCTTTCCTTAATGGTTGCTGAATTTCAAATTAACATTTCAACACCCTATTTTAATTTGTAATTCGAATATTATTCCGAAACTGCTCCATCTTTTCAAGACTGATTGCTTTGGTGGAAAACCATCTTCCAATTGTTCCTTTGTGTTCACAAACTCTAATTGAATTTCTTGTTCGTTCATAAGATTCCTAATGAAGTGATGGCGCACATAAAATTATTGTGGGAGTGTCTTGCTTTTGTTGAATATCAGTCAAAATTCTTCATATTCAAACTGCTTCAAAAGCAACATCAGTAGCAATGATAAATTCTGCTTCTGCTGACGAGAGTGATATTATCTTATGTTTATTAGATGCCCGTGTAATTATTTTTGAACTCAAACAAAATACATACTCAGATGTACTTTTACGATCATCAAGTGACCCAGCCCAGTCACTATTTTCTTTCTCTTTGACATACTTGATACCAACTTTTCTCATTCTTTGAAGGTATCGTAAGATCCTTTTTGCTGTTGCATAGTGTAGTTTGTTTGGATCGTGCATGAATCTTGATATCAAGCTTACTAGATAGACAATATCAGACCTTGTATTTGCCAAGTAGATTAAGGAGCCGACTAAACTTCTGTAAGTCTTTGCTTCAACTTTGGTTGCGCCATCATTCAACTGTAATTTTTCATTAAATGCGAGCGGAGTCGAGATTGGCTTGCAATTGTTCATCTAAAATTTCTTCAATACTTTTTCAAGATATTTTTCTTAAGAAATTAATATTTCTCCTTTTGATTGGCGAACTTGAATCCCAAGAAAATATTTTATGAGACCTAAATCAGCCATCGCATACTCCTTAATCATGGCCTTTTTGAATTCTTCCACCATTACTGGATCAGTTTCTATATAAATCAAGTCATCTGCGTAAAGACATTAATAAGAAATTACGCACCTTCTTTCTTCACGTAAAATGATGACTCACTTTGACTTCTTTGAAATCCATTTCTTTGAAAATAACTGTCAATTTTGTTGTTTTAGGCTCTTGGTACTTGTTTCAATCCATATAATGCTTTTTTGAGTCGATAGACTTTATCTTCTTTGCCTTTGACAACATAACCTTCTAGTTGCTCCACATAAACTTCTTGTAGGTCACCATTGAGAAATGTTGATTTAACATCCAATTGATAATCTGGTAGCTCCAATTGTGCTGCTAGATCTAGGACAAGTCGTATTGTTTCCATTCGAGCAACTGGTGTAAATGTCTCATTGAAATTAACTCCTGGATGGTGAGAATATCCTTTTGCAACTAAATGAGCTTTGTGCTTGTGAATTGAACCATCTTCCTTGTACTTTATCTTGTAGATCCATTTTGCCCCGATCATATTTTTTTCTTTGGAAAGGTCTACGAGCTCCCATGTCTAATTCTTCTCAGTGTTTGCAATTTTTTTGTTCATTGCTATTTGTCAAACTTTTTCTTTAGTAGCTTATGCATAAGTCTGTGGCTCACAAGTGAAAAATTCTACATCACATGATTCATAAATCTCTCTTAAACTTCTTACTTTTCTGATTGGACTTTCTGATTCTAGATAGAATTATCTAGACCCCGATGAAATAGAGCTTGGACTGGAACTTGGGTTAGTACTTCCACTTGTGTTTGGTTGATTCCGTTGACTTGTTGAAGTATGAATTGGTCTGGGCAGATATACACAATCTTTGTTTTCATTTTTTCATTTTCTTCCCAATTCCACGACTGCTTTTCATCAAAAATAACATCTCGAGAAATAATGAGTTTATTTGTCTTTGGGTCTAGTAAATGACTGGATTCGTTACTGTAACCAACAAAGTTAAGATTTTCTCCTTTACCATCGAACTTCTCTCTCTACTGGGAAGGAATATATGGATATGCAATGCAGCCAAAAACTTTGAAATGATTTACTTGAGGCTTTCTTTAATGCCAAGCCTCGTATGGAGTTTTACTGGAAACTGCCTTTGTCTGTGACCGATTCATAATATAGACTATTTCATTTACTGCTTATGTCCAAAAACTTTTGGGAAGGCCTTTTTCCTGTCATCATGCTTCGTGCCATTTCAACTATTGTACAATTCTTTCACTCTGCAACTCCATTCTATTGTGGGCTATACCAGAATGTTAGTTGTCGGTGAATTCTTTTTCTTTGCAATAATTTAAGAAGGATTTTCTAATGAATTCACCTCTTCGATTTGTCCGCAGAGTCTTTATTTCTCTGCCATTTTGATTTTCAACATATGTTTTGAACTCCAGAAATTTTGGAAATATTTCTAGACTTTTGCTTTAAGATATAGGCTCACATCATTCTACTGTAATCATCAACGAATAAGAGAAAATACCTATTATCGTTGAGAGATGGTGTTTGTGTTGGCCTACATATGTCTACATATAGTATCTCAAGAGAAGCTTTGGCTTTGTATGATGTCTTTAGAAATGGCAACCGATGCATTTTTCCAAAAATACATCCTTCACATGGCTTGTCTGGATCTGGAATATTTGGAAGGCCAAATTTCATATTTTTCTTCTTCAATAAATGTAAGCCTTTATAGCTTAATTGTCCATACCTCAAATGCCAAATGTTGTAATCTTCATCTGTTGTGCTCTGAAGTATGACTTTCTCAATCAATGGAAAATTAAAAGAAAAAACTTTATTTGAACTCATCTTAATTTTAGCCATTATGAGATTTTTCTGCTTATCAATAATAACACACTGATCATTATTGAATTCCACTTTGTAATCTTTCTGTAGTAGTTGGCCAACGCTCAATAAATTCTGAGTTAAGTCTGGCACATAAAAGACATCCTTGACAATATTGATTTTCCTTTCTTTTGTTTGGACTGCAATTGCTCATTTTACAGTAATTTTGTGTGATTTGCCATCTCCAAGTTTTACTTCTGATGAATATGATTCATCGAGCTTCTTGAACATTTTCTTATTTCCACACATGTGATTGCTGCAACCACTATCCACGTACTATATATTCTCAACTTGTTGTTGAGAGTTCAAGCATGAGTAAAATACCTGATTGACCTCATTTCTTTCTGTTAAGTTGGCCTCCTTTGTATCTCCATCATCTTTATACCAACAATCTCCTTGGGAATAATTTACATTTTTGCATCTTTTGTATTATTCCAATAATTTTTGATTTCATGACTGTTCCTCGAGCATATTCAGCAATATAAATATGAATTTTGATTAAAATTTCTTACACTAGAAATGCCTCTTCTTCCTTGTCCTCGTGCCTCAAAGTTTTGATATCTGCCATGACCTCTATCTCGTGTACCTTGCTGAATTGAGTTGTCACTTTGGCCATCTTGTTGATTTTTCTGCTCTGAAATATTAACATTTTCTTGAAAGGCTTTGTTGCGGATTTTAGTGAACGCAAGTTCACGTTATCATATACAAATAATCAAATGATAAGTAGATTATCATTCCCATGAGGGCTGTTGAATTATTAAGTACCGAAATTATGTTAACTCTAATTTTATTTGAATAAACGCAAAAATACGTGATAATTATGAACTAAATTCAACTAAACTAAACTAATAATAAAAAGTAATTAAAGATGAATTTTAATAACTAAAAAATCTAGGGTTATGATTTCACCATAATTAATACGAATTAATTATTTTATCTCATCAATATCAATTTATTTCCTAAGTGATAGTCGAGAATCCCTAAATTATCCACTAGCCTCTCCCAATGTCTAATGAAAATATCATCAATTGCTAACCCATTATATTCCTATGTGAATTACAACAATCAACAATTCATTAGGTTCTATAGATCTCAAACATGACTACACAAATCATGTAAGTATATTCCTATCTCACATGTAATTTATGATTTTCTACACATAGAACTAGACACATATATCACATTTCGCATCAATATGATTAGCAAATCATTCAATTAGTGACCAAGTAATTGAAAGCATTAAGAACAACATAGAAAACTTAACTTGAAAATAAATCAAGAATTGAATGGATATAAATATTCAAAACATCTTAATTAGATTACATCACAACTCTATAAAAAAAATTTAATTCATGATGAAAATAAAAAGCAAATTAACAATATTCATACACATAATCAAAGAAAGAAAGAGAAAAATGAAATGGAATTTGAAAGAGGATGAATTTCTTTATCTGTAGAAATTCTTCATAAAACATGGAAGAATTCTTTATAAAACATGGAAGAATTCTTTATCTTCTTCTTCTTTCTTGGCTTGTTTTTACTCTTCTCCTCAATTTTCTCTTCCCAAATCTGATTTGGAGGCTCTTGGAATACGTAAAATTGATGGGAGATACCCTAAAAAGAAAAAAATATATACCATTTTGCCCTTACTTGCTCGCTTGATTGGCAGCGCTCCTTACTGAAATGCCATGATTTTTTAGTAGATGGAGTGCCTAGGCACAACCAACTAACTAAATGGGCTTAAAAAATCGTTGTTAGTTTATAACTTAAGGAAATCTCAAAATATCATCAAAATGCATGATTTCTTCCCAAGTGCCAAATTCACCAATCTTTAAATCCTTTGAGTGTGTGCGTGTTTAGCCTCTTACATCTATCTTTTTGCCACTCAAATTAGTTTATGCAAACTCAATAAAATTATTGATCTCTTATTTATGTGTTTTTGAATTCCATAGGCTTATTTTTCATGTCACTCTCCACTAATGTAGACTAACACAACATCAAGAATCGTTAGGACTTTGAAAGCTTGTAACGTGTGGCTAATGTAATGGTAGGATAAAAGACAATATAGTGGCTCAAATTACTCATAACACATAACTATTCTAGAAACTAGTTAATGAGAACCTCCACATTTTCGTCTCACACCTTCACGAACCTTTCTTCTTTTGATTTGTCACATCACTTTATTCATTAAACTCTTTTTTTTTACATTTTGTTATGTGCTACACCCCTGAACTTATTTGTTTTTATGAACAATGGGTGTTACACTCTTTTCTCATAGTTCTTGATATTTTTTTTTCGGGAGTTTTGTACAAATCGCCACCTCTCTTTGCCATTTTTTTTAAACCACTTTCAATGCTCAAATGATGTTACTAGAATAGAAATGAGCTGAGTGTGGGGTAAAATGTAAGCTAAAAAAATTCAATACTTTGGCTGAGATTAATTTTTGTAGGGTGACAAAGAAAATGGCTCAACAAATCTAATGGAGGACACTAGGGATTATACATCCTAAACGGGGTGTCTTGAAAGGCTTAAATGATCCAAAAATGCCCTAAATCACTTCTTTAATGTTATGTAGCCTAAGATTTCGCCTTGAGTGATAATCAAATAAATTTTAAAATTATATGAGATCGCAAAAAAATATCGAATTCACATAAACTTTTTCTAAGCAAGCAGAAAGTTCAAATGTTCTAGGCTATGTGCTCAATATGTCAAATGATTATAAGAAAGGTAAAAAATGCCACAAGAGTCAAGTACATACATAAGCACAACATTCATCAATTTCCAAAAGTTATAAACAAACAAAACCAAATAAAGCACATAGAAGACTTCCCTGAATGGTATTAGTTCGTATAAACTTCATCATCCCCCTCTTCTAGAACAATGATGGACATGCATTCATTAGTTGGTGACATATTACTCCTTATTTTTCAAATCCTCCCCCAAACTTGAGTTAGATCCTGAAATGAAAGCAAACAAAAAATCATCAAACTAAAAAAAAATGAATATTAAACAACTAAATATTAAAAATAAAAAAATATAAAATACTTGGGTTGCCTTCCAAGGAATGCTTAATTTACAGTCTTTAGCCGGACTTCTTCCTTCCTCAACCGGGGTCCAAAAATAAGGGTTTTTCATGCCATGCCTTTGTATGTTCCAGAAGTGTAGGTGATCCCCAAAAATAATTGTAGTGAGCATAATCTGACATGGGATCAAATGAATTTTTTTACATTATTGAGTGGATGCCTGATGACCAAAAATAGTTCTCTTTTTGCGAAAGAGATATCTTTGTCCTTTTCAATATCAGGGATGATGAAATCTATATGGATAATAGATTTGTCAACATCTCCATGTACACATTCATTTTCCACCAAAGAATACTTTAATGAGCAAACTCCCAACTCTTGATTCTTCAATTCATGCTTGTGCGATGAGATACCCGTATGATCCTCTCCAACATTTGATATAAGCTTGTTATTTTGTAGAAGATGAGGGTAAGAAACTCCAAGTGATGGCTCTTGAGATGTGCTTGGTTGAACGTTTTCTTGATCTTCTCCATTCTCCACGAGAGGTATTTGTGTTGATACCACTTGTTCACCCTTGATCAATTTTTTAACCTACAAGATAGTTTCAATCTCTTCATCGCTTAGCAAAATAACATCACAATGTTCTTCTCCCACTCCATTTGCCTTAGGTGTATAAGGCAAATTATCTTGATGTCTTGTTGGAAACATGTTATCCATCTCACAAACATGTTTGGATCTTCGAGTTTTGAAGTTGTGATGATGGATTTTGAACTTTAGTTGTAGCTTCCAACATGAACTGGCTTTGAGTGTTTGCTAATCAAGCCATTGCTTCTTCAAGACATATTCTCTCTTGTGATGGATTATTAGGTTCAATTCGCAGCAAGATTCAGTCGGTAATATGTTCAAATTGAGAAAATGCTACTTCAAGGCTTCACTTCTTCTCTAATGGTTGGTAACTAAGTGCATACCACATCATATTTTCATCATTTCTCCATGAAGCATTAGAATAATTTGGCCATCCCTGATTATAAGTGTTGGAGAAATAATAATTTGCAATTGGTTGTAATTCCACCTATATTCAGCATGCTCGACTTATGGTGGTGCAAATTGATTGCTCTCTTGGTTTAGTGTTCTTGCATGAAAACCACCATATAACTCACGTACCTTGAATGGTAAATGATTAACATTTGCTGCAATTATAAACAAGGACACACTCAAACAATGAAATAAAAACAAAAATAAGAGAATATATATATATATATATACAAGAAAAATTAAAATTAGAGTTATTTGGTATCGATATTAACAAAACAAAATAGTCCCCGGACAACGGCACCAAAAACTTATTGCGGATTTTAGTGAACGCAAGTGCACGTTATCATATACAAGTAATAAAATGATGAGTAGATTATCGTTCCCATGAGTACTATTAAATTATTAAGTACCAAAATTATATTAACTCTAATTTTATTTGAATAAATAAAAAAATACGTGATGATTATGAACTAAATTCAACTAAACTAAACTAATAATAAATAGCAATTAAAGATGAATTTCAATAACTAAAAAGCCTAGGGTTGTGATTTCACTATAATTAATTCGAATTAATTATTTTATCTCATCAATCTAATTTATTTCCCAAGTGATAGTCGAGAATCCCTAAATTATCCACTAGGATCTCCCAAGGTCTAATGAAAATATCATCAATTGCTAACCCACTATATTCCTATGTGAATTACAACAATCAACAAGTCATTAGGTTTTATGGATCTCAAACATGACTACAAAAATCATATAAGTATATTCCTATCTCACATGCAATTTATAATTTTCTACACATAAAACTAGACACATATATCACCTTCCGCATCAATATGATTAGCAAATTATTCAATTAGTGACCAAGTAATTGAAAGCATTAAGAACAATATAGAAAACTCAACTTGAAAACAAATCAAGAATTGAATGGATACAAATATTCAAAACATCTTAATTAGATTACATCACAATCCTAGAAAAAGAAATTAATTTATGATGCAAATAAAAAATAAATTAACAATATTCATACACATAATCAAAGAAAGAAAGAGAAAAATGAAATAAAATTTGAAAGAGGATGAATTTCTTCCCATGTAGATGTATTCTTCATAAAACATGGTAGAAATTCTTTCATCTTCTTCTTTCCTTCTTCTTCTTCTTTCTTGGCTTGTTTTTACTCTTCTTCTCAATTTCCTCTTCCCAAATTTGATTTAGAGGCTCTTGAAATACTTAAAATTGATGGGAGATGCCCTAAAAAAGGCAAAAAAATACCATTTTGCCCTTACTTGCTCGCTTGGCAGCGCTTAAGTGTTGCCCTTACTGGAATTCCATGATTTTCCCATAGCTGCAGTGCCTAGGCATTGCTTTTTCGGCACCTAGGCATTGTAGCTACAGTAACCGAACAATTTTTATTTATTTATTTATTTATGTTTTTTTTTGAAAAAATGTAGGTTGAATGTAGATTTTAGTACATCCAAGTAACATTATCTCTTCATCTTCAAATCTGCAAAATAAATACTAAAACGATATTAAACTCACAAAAATCTCGAAAACTAATCAAAAAGTTAAGCAAATGGTACTCAATTAACGGGTATAAAATTCACTCATCAGGCTTGCTCCAAGCTTTGACTTGAAAATCTACTCATTCTTTTTTCATAGGCTTCTAGTGATCCCATAAGTTTATCCAAAAATAATTTTGACAAATCTTTGGATTTTTCAATAGCAATGATTATATGCTCGAACTTTGCTGGCAAACTTTGTAGTACTTTTTCAACGATCTTCTTATCTTCAATAGTATCATTATATCCTCTTATTTGATTAACAACTATAGAAAGTGTGAAAAAGAATTCTTGCACATTTTTTATATCTTTCATAGCCAAATTATCAAAATCTCACCACAGATTTTACAATTTGATAGAGATAACTTTTTCATATCCTCCAAATTGACTTTTTCAAAAATTTTCATGCATCTTTTGATGTTTGAAAACCTGTACTGCACGGAAGAATGAATCGACTTACACCTTGGTGCATAAAGGACAAAGCTCTTGCATATTTTGTCTTGTTCTCTTTATGCTGTTTTTTCTCTTCTGTTGCTAGCGCAACTTCTTCCTCTAGAGTATATATGTTATACTCATCTTCAATAATATCCCAAAGTTCATGGGACATGAATAATATGCGCATCAGGACACTCTATAACTCGTAATCTTGACCAACAAAAATAGGAACACCTTATTGGGAATAAGTGAAAGCAAGTTCACTACTGCTAGTTGAAGCCATATTTGTGTATATGAAGGTTTATCATGCCAAGGATGGCTCTGATACCACAATTGTTGGGTATAAGGATGTAAATATATATAAATGTGAGAGAAGAAAAAAATGAAGGCTATATTATATTGCAAGTGCAATATTGCAATATTTTTCATTGCTCAAATAATACAACTATGCTCATAATTTTTTAAAACACTTGGCTCTCTCACTCTAATTTCTATGTTTTTCTCACACTTGTTTTGATGATTTTCTCTCAATTACCTTGATACAAATGTGTTACAAACATAGTGTATTTATAGGCTAAAAAACACTACTTAATTATTATAAAAGAATAAGCACTAGTTAAGTGAATTTGTTGATTGCTAATCCTAACCATTCATAGTGTCACACTAATGAGTGGGTTTGTTCATCAACTTGTCCAAATCAACAAGCGTACTCAAGGATCCATTATCTTTCCTTAATGGTTGCTGAATTTCAAATTAACATTTCAATACCTGGTACTCCAAGCCGCAAGGAATGAAAGGTAAAGGTCAATGAGTCTAGGTCGCTATGCCCAGGATCTCGGCACCACCATGCTCACTAGTCAAGGTCGCAACACTCATCCAATTTCAAGCAGTTTGAAATTTTCTAGTGATCAAGACCCCCTCGATCTATTACCTAAGTTTCCAGTAGTTACACCATCAACCGAAGAATCAAGAAAGAATATTTATCCACAGTTAACCTTAGATCACATAATTAATGAACCTAATAAAATATTTAATCTCACAGAAAATATAGCCAATAAATGTCCACAAGGTCTATTAAGGAGTTCCAAAAAAATAATATGAGCAAACCCTAAAGCCAAAAGAAAGTACCCAATCAATAATCATGTTTCCTTTTATAAGTTACCAGAGTCATATGCACTTGTTAATCAATTATCCACTATCTAATCCTAGTATTTGTGTAGGACAAAGAAATAATACATGGGGGATTTGCCTATTATCTAAAGGGAAAAAGACTATTGGGTGTAGATGGGTATATACGGTTAACCTCAAGTTTAATAGTAGTATTGATCGATATAAAGCTAGGTTAGTTGCAAAAGGATACACATAGAAGTATGGAATCAACTATCAAGAAACCTTTGCACAAGTAGCCATGATTAATATAATCCGTATTCCTATTTCCATAGCAGCGAATTAAGATTGGACTTTGCAACAATTTGATGTCAATAATGCTTTTCTCAATGGGAAGGAAGTCTACAAGGAGCAACCACCCAAAGCTAAATGCAATCCTTCAAAAAAAACTGAAGTATATAACTGAAGAAGGCATTATATGGGCTAAAGTAGTCAGCCTGAGCTTGATTTGGGAGGTTCTCATCCATAATGAGGGAGTTCGGCTATAAGCAAAGTAATTCAGACCATACTTTGTTTGTAAAGCATAAGGAAGGAAAGGAAAAAGTTTTGATTGTGTATGTGGATGACATGGTCTTGATAACAAGAGTATCTTACATGCAAACTTTGAATGAAAGATATCGATCAACTCAAATACTTATTAGGAATTGAAGTCTTAAGGTTGAAGCTTGGTATTTCTCTCTCACAAAGAAAATATGTGCTATACCTCATAATTGAGACTAGGATGCTGGCTTGTAAACTAGTTGAGACAACTATAGAGATGAATAACCACTTGGGAAAATTGTAAATTTAGTCCCGTAACTATATGGGGTGGCAATATTAATCCCGTTCAAATTTAATTTGGCAAAAAAATCTTGTAATTTTTAAAATCTCTCAATTTGAGTTCAATTTTCATCGAAAATTGAATTTTTTGGCCGAAAAAAATCACGTGAGGTGCACATGACTCAATTAAATTGGGAATTTTGCACATTCCGACCAATTTTAACACACTGGAGAGGGCCCATCATATATGGTGCCTACATGGAAGACAAATAAATATTCTCCCATCCACCTATTTACCACGTCATCGCCAGCTGGAAAACATGCCACATCGGATTAAAATGGAGGAAAACCTACTGACCTGCTAACATGATATACACCCTCTTCCTTACGTGCTCTCTTCTCCAAAAAAAAAATGTTCGAAATATCTAAGCCAAAACTAAGAAACCCTAATCCCTTAATCTCCTAAAATCCATAAGCCAAACTTTCTTCTCTGAAGCCAATTTTCATTCAGTCGGTAAAATTCCAAAAAACCCTAGATGATAATTGTTTTAGTGTAAAATACCACAATCAATGGTGTTTCTTCGACATAAGAGACATGAGGCCTTACCCCCACCACTATACCGTAAGTCAACTAATTCAAAAAATATTCTATTTTTAGTGTAATAGTGTCAATTTAGTTTAATAATTGCATGGATAATGTTTGAAAATATGTTGTTTTTGTTGATTCTATGAAAACCCCCACTTTTTAATGGGAGTGGACCACAAGCTATTTAAAAAAGTGAAGCAATGGTCCCCTCATGATGTTTCTTGTTTAAAAAAGTGGATAAATGGACTGTAGGTTGATTATTTTTTGTATTAAAAATGTTAATTATTTTGTTTAGCATTTTATATTTATGATGTTTCTTGTTTTGAAACATGTGGGGTTCTTGCTTTGAAATGGTTCCCTGACTGTATTAATGTGTTTTTTATTTTTATTTTTATTTTATTATTATTATTTTTTTGCAGATCCTAAAGGGGAATCCATTACTTTGGTTATGCATTATGGATGAAGGTTTATTACATTACGTCATCAAAATATATTGGGGGGGGATTCTATGTTTGATTGGTAGATTTATGTAATTTGTGTAATGACAATTTAAATTTTTGGAGTGACAAAATAGGTGTAGAAGGGAGTAAAAGATTTTACATCATAGTCAATAGAGGCTTTAAGTTATTAGGTAATGATAATGATGTCAGAAATTGGGCTAAAAGTATGTTTTTTCGTAGAGAGATGCATACATATATATGGAACATGAAACTCCAATAATCCCTAGTCAACAAGATTCCTTTATGGATGACTTAAATGAAAATAGTGAGGGAGATGGTGTGATACCCGAGCCTCTTACTACTCACATGGCCAAATATGATTCATGCATTACGTATTAATTTTATATGCTATTTGCATTTCTATTGACATTGCATAATTTATTTCATTGTATACGACATTCTTGAATATTAAACTAAATTCTGAAGTTCTTGCACGGTATTTGTTATTGAATTTTCTAATCTAAGTAGTTGATTTTATATTGAAATAAGAAGAAAATGAGGTGGATCAATATTAGATATAGATGGGATATATAGGTTATAATTTTGGAAGTGTTAAAAGTGTTACTAGTAAGCTTATACGGTTTAATTTGATTTGATCAAGTTATTTCAAAAGTATATATTTGTAAATTAACATACTTGGGATATTAGACATGATATAATGTGATTTAAGTGTCCTATTACAAGGCCCATATATGCATATGATTTTAGAAATACAAACTTGATATTTCGTTAAGAATCGGATGTGAATCGCTTTGGAGATTGAATGAACGGACATTGGAAATAACTATGGGAATGAATGGTGACTAAGATAGGTTGCAACCAAATAAAAATAGGTGAGACACACAAGATTAGGGCTGCAAGATAAGGGAGAAAATCAGATTTTGCTATTTACTTGCCACCTCATGCTTTCTTATTAAGCTTAAGCTAACATCTCAAGCTAACACCTCAAACCCTTCACCCTTAAGCACGACCAGACCCTCATTTCAGCCATTTTCATCTTCCAAACACACACCTTAAGGTCTCCAAGTGATCCAAATTGATTCCAAGTTGAAATAAAAGCAAGAAAAGCAAAGGAGAAGTGATTACCATCAAGTTAACCTCAAAATCTGCATAGGTAACACTTATCTACGGTTTTGCCTTTGGTTTTCAGATTATTATGAATGGTTTCATTGTTATTAAGCTTTCAATATCTCTTATAAAAGTGTTAGGAAGTTTTTAGTTAGACTTTGGTGCACAAAGAAAGGGTTTTTGATGACAAACACTTAATAGGAAATACTTGTGGCAGAAACTGTCATCTTACTGTTTTCTTGTGTTTTAGGCTTCAAAAGTGTATGGTATGTTGAATAAAACCTATAATTATTACCATTTACATGACCATATATGAGTTAAGAGTATTGGAATGAAGTTTTATCAGTTGGAAATTGAAATAGAGAATGATATTGGAGAAACACTCAAACTGCCAAAATAGCAAAATCTGTTTTGGTGTGCTGTGAAGGAAACTGAATTAAGGAAGCTAAATACATTATTTTTGGTAATATTATGACCTAGTTATCTCCTTATATATGTTATCTAAGTATGTTGAAAATTTTGGAGTGATTGAATATGATTAATGGTGCCAAAACCATTACTGTCATGAAGTGTGCAAAACTGTCACGGTAGGAAACAATCTGTTTCAGTATTCATGAAGAGAGCTGAACTTGGAAAGCTATATCCTGATTTATAGCAATTCTATGATATGTTTACATTTATATACATGTTATATAAGTGTGGTAAAAATTTGGGAGTGATTGGATATGCTTAGGGATGTTAAAATTATCATGCAACTAAACTTGACAGCAAGAAAATATGAAAATGTGAATCTGCCACATTTGATCACTTAGCATGTTTCAACCTAGACATGTTGCTATTGAGTGTTAACAATTAGGTACATGATATTAGAGTTATAATACTTCAATTACATGATGTTTTCATGTATTTAAGATGAGAAATTGAGGTATTTGAGGGGCTATATTGGGTTCTAGTTTGGGAAAACTTGATTGTTAGCTTATAGCTTGGTGTTTAAGGTCTAGTATGAGATTTTGTGCTTTCAACTTACCAAATTGGGAATGGTGCTTGATGTTGGGTAATATTACAGGCTATTTTACATCTAAGGTTGGAGAGGAATACTAAACAAATTTAGACTAAGCCACCAACCAAGTGAAAGGTAAGTAAAAATTCATTTGCAACCACAATGCATAGACATAGTAGATGTGTGAATTATATGTAATATCATAAATCATATGTGCATAGTAGAGGGTTCTCCATTGAGCATACATACATGGGCATTGTCATTGGCACGTGCATGCATCATATACGAGCATTATGATAAATCTTGCATTGCACGGCATGATTCAGAGAAAGAAAAATATTTTGCTGACCACTACTAGTGCACCGAAGCATGCATGGATTTGCATGGTTTCATGCATGGATTTGCAGGGTCGCATGCATGGATTTGCATGCGTATGAGTATGCATGGATTTGCATGCTTATATGATTATTGGCCATTGGATTATGGCGGTGTACAGAGCTCTTTTCCGGTGCATGGGATAGTTGTGTTGGTCAGGGGCCCAAGAAAGAAATGATTTTGAGAGAAATATTTTGATGCATAAAATTGCATTATGAGCATAGCATTTTGAGTTGCATGACTTGATATTACGGATTATTCTTTGACATGCATAATCTTTACTTGCTGAGCGTTAGCTCATATAGTTTATGCATTATAGGTGAGTACGACGATACTTGAAGCATCTTTTATTGGCTGGGCGGCAGTTGGAGCTCCTGCAGGTGTCTGAGAGAGTGTGTACATGGATGATGACCTGTTGGGCTATCTTGTTGGCCTGTTATATTTTAAGTCTGTTGTATTATATTTTTAGACTGGTACTATATTTCGCTTTTAAAACTTTACTGTAAATAAGTATGTAAATATTGGGTCGTTGTGGGTGTTAAACTTTTATATAAATACCGATCCTGCTATATACATGACATGTGTTATAAAGTATTTTAAACAGGGTTGTGCATGTAAGAAGTGATTTATCTTTTCTTAAAGTGTTAAAAAAAATATTCCATGCATGCACACAGGTTCTATCATGTCAAATTATAATATATATCTAGTTGTGTAGTAATGGGGGTGTTACAGAGTGGTATCAGAGCCTAGGTCTTGATTCTGTAGACTGTCCATGTACATGATCTTAGAACTTGCAGAGCGCAGCCACGCCAGTAAGTTTTACATTATTATATATTGCATTACATATTCCATGAATGATATTGGCCATAATGTTGTCAAACTTGTGTAAAACAGCACCGCAAAATGGTGAGAACTCGTGGTGAGAGTAGTGGTGGTGCCAGAGCGCAGAGAAATGAGACACCCACCCCTATTAATGATCGAGATACAATGATTAATCGATTAACATAGTTGATTGAACGACAGTCCGAACAAATTCAGCAACTGATTCGACAGAGAGATAATGGTGAGCAACACGGGTGGAGGTAAACCAACAGCGGGTGGACTATATATATATGGTGGGAGAACGATTTAGGAGGCTGGATCCCCCAACATTTGAGGATGCGATTGATCCTACCGCTGCAGAGGACTGGTTGAGGACCCTCGAAAACATGTTCCAGTATAGCAGGGTGCCAGTAGAGGAGAGGGTATGTGTGCCATTTCATGCTTTGCGGTAGTGCAAAGGCATTTGTGGGACATGATCAGCAGCTTAGAGGAATTATCTCTACCATGAGTTTGGGACGATTAAAAGGAGTTATTCCGAAATAAATATTTCACGGGCCCAGTTCGCTATGATGAATATGCATGAGTTTATACAACTACGACAGGGAATGACTTATTGGGAATATATCGAAAAATTTGCAATGTCTAGGTTCGTTACGCACATGGTCAGCATTGTTAACACTTAAGTAGAGAGATTTCTGAAGGGTTTGAGGCCAGAGTTATGGGATGTGAATATGGCGGGTACTCAAGGGTGACATTTTCACAGGTAGCTGAGAGGGCATAGTAGCAGAACAACTGAATTGAGAATCGCTCGTGCATAAGAGGCTCGCAACAATTCTGTAACACCCCTTAACCTAACTGCAGAGCCTAAACAAACTGATACAGTTAAGTCAAGAAATGTTAATTTTTCATCTTTACTAGAGTTATGGTTTTTAATAAAAGTTCCCATTCTTAGCTATAAGAGAAAGAACTTGAATCATTTTTAACACACCATATACATATATCAAAACTGAGTACATCTGTTTACAAAACCATAACAGAGCGGCTTATTTAAAAACAAAACTAGAGTTTTCAAAATAAACTACAAAACATGTCGAAGCATGGCATATGAACAAATCTCTGTCCGGCCGCTCTAGAGACTTAGTCAACCTCTAAACCTGTACATTTCCACCTGCATCACATGAATCTAATGAGCTAAAGGCTCAGTAAGGTGAAACTGATGCAATAACAAATAACATATATGCACATCTCATAAATCATTAAATGCAATATTCTATTTAATAATTTTCATTCATAAATCATTCTTTAGGGCCCTTGAAGTGTGGTACCTAACTAATAGTGATAGACCATAGTTTTCGGAACCTGTTCATAATGATTGGCCAATAAGAGAACTAATACGGGGTTTCCATACTTGGTCTTTCAACCTCAGGTATTAGCCGTATTCTATCTCATTCATTGTGGCTTTCCTATACCGGTTTTTCAACCTCAAGTATTTGCCACCATTTGTTGGGTCCGCCGGTCCCTCCCGTCCCTCGTCTACCCGACCATCAATCAAGTACCATACTTCCTTTTCAAAAACCTCATTATATTCTTAATAGTGTCATGCTTCATAAACCATAAATGCATCAAACATTACATCATTTGACAAACAACAACAATCACATTAAAACATGAACAAACATTATATGATTCTTGTGATACACCAAATGAAAGCTTCAACTTACCTCAAGTCCACTTTGTGCTAGGTGAAAAGGCCAATCTCTTTGGAAGATAGGATGTGTTAAAGGCCTAACATAATCAAATCATGTACCATTTAATATCCTTTTTATAAATCATTTAGTCTATTCTAGTTAAAGTTTATATACACTTTTCAATCTTTTGTAAAGAATTACATATCAATTACATAACCTTAAAAACAATGCATACTCCATATTTTACTACTAATTCAAAATATTAAACATTAGGGCAGCCATTAAATAACTAATAATTCAAATATGATTATTAGGCAGCCCCTAAAACATGAACACAATCCGAATTAAAATGACGTAAACTTGATTCTAACTTAAATTGATTCTAACCTTCAATTAAGCAAACTAATTGCTATTGTTTTCAATCATTCAAAGAAACTTCCAAACACCATATAAGCATTACAAAATCAATAGAAACAAGTAAATTAAACAATTTCACAAGACTATCAATTTTGCTAAAAATTAGCTTAACTAGCTTGGTTTTGGCTTCAAGTGTAACTTACTTAAGTTTTCAATCCTACAAAAGCATACTAAAACATGTAACCATCCAAGATACTACAAATTCATCATAAGAAACATTGAAAAAGAATATACCTTGATTAAGTTGGATTTAAGCTTCAAAATCAACGGTTTTCAAGCTTAAAAGGATGGAAACTTGTTCTAGCTTGTGTTCTATGGATTCCTATGGATTGAATTCAACTTTTGTGAGTATGAGAGTGTAGAAATTTGGGAGAAACTTAGGAGAATAAGGGCTGGTCGTTTTTGAGGTGCTTCCACAAGAAATATGGATGAAAATGATTTCTTTGACCTTTCAAAGAGAGGTAAGTGGAGGGTGATGATTGGTTGCATCATGCTTGGTGTCTTCTCATGCCAAAAGCCACGTTCATGGGCTAAGGAGATGACAAAAATTGATGCTTTGGTGTTATAATCAAGTGCAATGCGGTTTAGAATGGTTTTATGCAACCTAGTCAACCAACCAATCAAATTGCACCATTGTGCATACTTTTAGTTCTTAGCCAATGTAACATATTTCAAGTAAATATTTAGACAATTAATCACTTTAGCATATAACTAGTATGGAGCAATACAAATAATTCATTTCATAGCCATTCAACACATCAATCTTCCTTAACCGAGATACCGAGCTTTTCACTGCAAAAAGGGCACTTAAGGAATATGTTAAATTAAGAAATGAAAGTTTGATCTCATATTTCATGTACTAATGCATGTTAAATCATAACTGAAGCATATAATAACAATTATTCATGTTCGTGCAATGCTATTTGTAAGCCATAATTCAATAATGCACATTGATTAGATGCAAATTCATGCAAAATGCTTATTATTGGCTATATAGGAGAGATTGAGAATTGGGCATTACAATCCTTCCTTCCTTATAAAAATTTCGTCCTCGAAATTTGACGTACCAAATAATTCCGAATACTTGCTCTGCATTTCTTCTTCTCTTTCCCATGTGGCCTCTTCTACAGAATGATTCCTCCATAATACTTTAACAAGTCGAATCTTTTTCGTTCTCAACTCTTTTTCCTTCTGATCTAGAATTTGCACTGGAACTCTTCATAGGCTAAATCATGAGTCAATTCCAACGGTTCATAACTCAACACATGAGAAGGGTTTGAAATGTACTTTCTCAACATAGACACATGGAAAACATTGTGAACAGTAGATAATGATGGAGGTAAGGCCACTCTATAAGCTTTATCACCAACTCTTTCGAGAATCTCGAATGGGCCGACATACCTTGGACTGAGTTTTCCTTTCTTTCCAAATCTCATAACACCTTTCATGGGAGCTACTTTTAAGAACACATGATCCCCAATGGCAAACTCTAGATCTTTTCTCCGTTTATCTGCATAACTTTTCTGTCTACTCTGCGCAATCTTCATTCTCTCTCGTATCTTCTCCACTACCTTAGCGGTATGTTGAACTATTTCTGGACCAAGTAGGCTTCGTTCTCCAACTTCATCCCAATGAACTGGAGATCTACATTTCCTTCCATACAATGCTTCATAAGGCGCCATTCCAATTGTTGATTGGTAGCTATTATTATAAGTAAACTCCACTAATGGAAGCTTTGCATCCCAACTCCCTTGAAAATCTAGCACACAAGCTCTTAACATATCCTCTAATATTTGAATAACCCTTTCTGATTGCCCGTCACTTTGTGGATGAAATGCTGTACTGAATGCAAGTTTTGTTCCCATGGCACTGTGTAAGCTCTTCCAAAATGTAGATGTAAACTTAGGATCTCTGTCAGACACTATTGAAACTGGCACCCCATGTAACCTGACTATCTCTTTAATATATTGTTGAGCATACTGGTCCATATTGTATGTGGATTTCACTGGAAGAAAATGGGCTGATTTAGTTAATCTATCAACAATCACCCATATGGAATTATACCCCTTTTGTGTTCTAGGTAATCCAAGCACAAAGTCCATTGTAATGTGCTCCCATTTCCACTCTGGAATCAATAAAGGCTTCAACAACCCTGATGGTCTTTGATGTTCAATCTTAACTTGTTGACAAGTTAGACATTCAGCCACAAATTTTGCTATATCTCTCTTCATTTTAGGCCACCAATAATGTTGTTGTAAGTCCTTATACATTTTTGTGCTACCTGGGTGTACTGAGTAAGGAGTAGTATGAGCTTCTTCTAAAATATCTCCTTTCATGGCCTTGTCAAACGGCACACACAGTCTCCCTTTATATCGAATAATCCCATCATCAGTAATAGAGAAGTCTGGCCTCTTTCCAACCTCAATCATTCTTTTCAATCTACACAAATGTGTGTCCACCTTTTGACCTTCTCTAATTCTATCTTGAAGTACAGGTCTCAACACTAAGGCTGACAACAAACACTTTTTCCCTTTAGGTACAATTTCAAGCTCTAATCTCTGCAAATCCAGTAATATTGACTTTTGTATAACAAAAAGAGAAGACGTGGATTTTCTGCTCAATGCATCTGCAACCACATTCGCTTTACCAGGATGATAGTTGATCACACAATCATAATCCTTCACAAGTTCTAACCATCTTCTTTGTCTCATATTCAACTCTTTTTGGGTAAAGAAGTACTTCAAACTCTTATGATCTGTGTATATCTCACACTTCTCACCATACAAATAATGTCTCCAAATTTTCAAGGCAAAAACCACAGCAGCAAGTTCCAAATCATGGGTTGGATAATTCTTTTCATATTCCTTCAATTGCCTTGAAGCATAGGCAATAACCTTCCCATTTTGCATCAAAACAGCACCCAAACCATTTTTTGAAGCGTCGCTATACACCACGAATCCACCAATTCCAGTTGGAATGGTAAGAACAGGAGCTGTAGTCAATTTTTGTTTCAGTTCTTCAAAACTTCTTTCACAAGCATTGGTCCACAAGAACTTCACATTCTTTCTTGTCAACATTGTCATTGGAGTTGCTATCTTTGAAAACCCCTGAACAAATCGTCGATAGTACCCTGCTAATCCCAAGAAACTCCTTACTTCTGATACATTTGTTGGTGTTGGCCACTTAATGACAGCTTCTACCTTGCTCGGATCAACAGAAATACCATCCTTTGATACTACATGACCTAGGAATACCACTTGTTCAAGCCAAAACTCACACTTCTTGAATTTAGCATACAACTGTTTTTCTTTAAGAACTTGCAGCACAATCTTCAAATGTTCCTTGTGCTCTTCTTTATCACGTGAATAAATTAGGATGTCATCAATAAACACAATCACAAATTTATCGAGATATTGCTTGAACACCCTATTCATTAGATCC
Source organism: Paulownia fortunei (assembly GCA_019321725.1). Lineage (NCBI taxonomy): Eukaryota > Viridiplantae > Streptophyta > Magnoliopsida > Lamiales > Paulowniaceae > Paulownia > Paulownia fortunei. The sequence continues at coordinate 16,322,407 of CM033110.1, forward strand.
ATAAAAGCTGCAGGGGCATTGGTTAAACCGAAAGGCATCACTAGAAATTCATAATGTCCATACCTTGTTCGGAATGCAGTCTTTGGTATGTCTTCTTCCTTGATCTTCAATTGATGATACCCAGAACGCAAATCAATCTTAGAAAATACAGATGCTCCCTGCAATTGATCAAACAAATCATCTATTCTTGGGAGTGGATACTTATTCTTGACTGTTATCTTATTCAGCTCTCTATAATCAATGCACAACCGCAATGTACCATCCTTCTTTTTCACGAACAACACAGGTGCTCCCCAAGGAGAATAACTAGGGCGAATAAAACCCTTATCAAGCAATTCTTGCAATTGAACTTTTAACTCTTTCAATTCTGTTGGTGCCATTCGGTATGGTGCTTTAGAAATAGAAGTAGTTCCTGGCATAACATCAATCACAAATTCGATCTCTCGATTCGGTGGTAGTCCCGGTAAATCATCTGGAAATACCTCAACAAATTCTTGAACCACATCTACATTTTCTGGCTTTAATTGTGCTTCAACTGAGGTGTCCAGAACACTTGCCAAATACCCAACACAACCTTTATTCAACATCTTTTGAGCTTTCAATGCAGATATAATTGGTAAGGACCGTGAGAATGAGATACCATTAAACATAAACTGTTCTTCCCCAGGTGGCTGAAAAATCACAATCTTCTTATTACAATCAATTGTTGCATGATATTTGGTAAGCCAATCCATACCTAGAATAACCTCAAAATTTGGCATCGGTAAAACAACAAGATCTGCATAGAGAGTCCTATCACTAATCTGAATAGAACAAGCCCTTAACATTTGGTTGGAATCCATCTCCCCAGATGGAACAGTCACACTGTACCTTACTTTTAATAAATCTGGTGTAATGCCCAATTTTCTCACAAATGCACATGATGCAAATGAATGCGTAGATCCAGAATCTATCAATGCAATTGCAGGTATCCAAAAATTAAAATAGTACCTGTGACTACGGAAGCATCTGCATCAGCTTGTTCTTGTGTCATTGCATACACTCTCCCCTGAACTTTCCCCTGTACTGTTGGGCAATCCTTTGCTATATGTCCAGGCTTTTTACACTTAAAGCAACGATTAGTACCACTATAGCATTCCCCAAAATGATTCTTCCCACACTTAGTACATTTAGGCCTTTCAATTGTAGAAGAAGTCTGTCCAACTCTAGGACGCTTTTCATTCCCTTGGCTTAATTTTTGCTCTCCTTTCTTCCACTGGTTTAGATTTCTTGGAGTGAATACTTGCTTCTTTTGTTGTTGGAATTTCTCAATCTCTTTCTCATCTAAATCAGCCATCAAAGACTTGTCCACCAGTTCTCTAAACTCTGTTACTGAAGACATTCTCACATCTCTTCTAATTTCAGGATTAAGGCCCCAAGAAATGATCCATCTTCTCATTGTTGTCTCTGGCAATGTATGGCACATACTTGCAACCCTGTTCAAATTTTCTCACATAATCACATACAGACATCGCTCCTTGTTTTAACTCCAAGAATTCCTTTACTCTGAGTGACCTAGCATCCCTGGTGAAATACTTATCATAAAAGATTGTTTTAAACCTCTCCCAAGTTAGTTCTTCCATATTCACTGCAAGTTTAGCTCCTTCCCACCAAGTTCTAGCATCCTTCTTCAACAAGAAAATTGCACAGAGTACCTTCTCAGCATCATCAATTCGCATGTAGTCAAAGATAGTGTCCAAAGATTTCACCCATTCCTCTGCAACCATGGATCAGACCCACCATTAAAATCAACCGGTTCCATCTTTCTAAACTTCTCATATACAGCCTGTGAAGGATCCTGTCGAGCTTGTGGTGGAGGAAGGCGCTGATTCTGTTCTTGGGTTCTTTGTTGCATATCTAGCAATTGTTGTATCTGTTCACCATGCATTCTAGTTTGTTGTTGAATGAGATCAGTCAAATTATCCACCACACTATGATTACCCTCATGATCATCCATTGTCTTCCTTTTTGGTGCCATGACCTGATATGCATTGCCCAGTCTCATTCCATTCATTAGCCAATAATAAATGCATAATCATGACAATAACATGGAATGAAATATAATCAAATAAACATAAAAGCAAATAAACATGTAGTTGACCAAGTTTCCCAGCCAGGATGTGTTCATATGCCTTCTTCTGTCTACAGGAACGACTAAACCTCCGCTCTGATACCACAAACTGTAACACCCCTTAACCTAACTGCAGAGCCTAAACAAACTGATACAGTTAAGTCAAGAAATGTTAATTTTTCATCTTTACTAGAGTTATGGTTTTTAATAAAAGTTCCCATTCTTAGCTATAAGAGAAAGAACTTGAATCATTTTTAACACACCATATACATATATCAAAACTGAGTACATCTGTTTACAAAACCATAACAGAGCGGCTTATTTAAAAACAAAACTATGTTTTCAAAATAAACTACAAAATGTCGAAGCATGGCATATGAACAAATCTCTGTCCGGCCGCTCTAGAGACTTAGTCAACCTCTAAACCTGTACATTTCCACCTGCATCACATGAATCTAATGAGCTAAAGGCTCAGTAAGGTGAAACTGATGCAATAACAAATAACATATATGCACATCTCATAAATCATTAAATGCAATATTCTATTTAATAATTTTCATTCATAAATCATTCTTTAGGGCCCTTGAAGTGTGGTACCTAACTAATAGTGATAGACCATAGTTTTCGGAACCTGTTCATAATGATTGGCCAATAAGAGAACTAATACGGGGTTTCCATACTTGGTCTTTCAACCTCAGGTATTAGCCGTATTCTATCTCATTCATTGTGGCTTTCCTATACCGGTTTTTCAACCTCAAGTATTTGCCACCATTTGTTGGGTCCGCCGGTCCCTCCCGCGTCCCTCGTCTACCCGACCATCAATCAAGTACCATACTTCCTTTTCAAAAACCTCATTATATTCTTAATAGTGTCATGCTTCATAAACCATAAATGCATCAAACATTACATCATTTGACAAACAACAACAATCACATTAAAACATGAACAAACATTATATGATTCTTGTGATACACCAAATGAAAGCTTCAACTTACCTCAAGTCCACTTTGTGCTAGGTGAAAAGGCCAATCTCTTTGGAAGATAGGATGTGTTAAAGGCCTAACATAATCAAATCATGTACCATTTAATATCCTTTTTATAAATCATTTAGTCTATTCTAGTTAAAGTTTATATACACTTTTCAATCTTTTGTAAAGAATTACATATCAATTACATAACCTTAAAAACAATGCATACTCCATATTTTACTACTAATTCAAAATATTAAACATTAGGGCAGCCATTAAATAACTAATAATTCAAATATGATTATTAGGGCAGCCCCTAAAACATGAACACAATCCGAATTAAAATGACGTAAACTTGATTCTAACTTAAATTGATTCTAACCTTCAATTAAGCAAACTAATTGCTATTGTTTTCAATCATTCAAAGAAACTTCCAAACACCATATAAGCATTACAAAATCAATAGAAACAAGTAAATTAAACAATTTCACAAGACTATCAATTTTGCTAAAAATTAGCTTAACTAGCTTGGTTTTGGCTTCAAGTGTAACTTACTTAAGTTTTCAATCCTACAAAAGCATACTAAAACATGTAACCATCCAAGATACTACAAATTCATCATAAGAAACATTGAAAAAGAATATACCTTGATTAAGTTGGATTTAAGCTTCAAAATCAACGGTTTTCAAGCTTAAAAGGATGGAAACTTGTTCTAGCTTGTGTTCTATGGATTCCTATGGATTGAATTCAACTTTTGTGAGTATGAGAGTGTAGAAATTTGGGAGAAACTTAGGAGAATAAGGGCTGGTCGTTTTTGAGGTGCTTCCACAAGAAATATGGATGAAAATGATTTCTTTGACCTTTCAAAGAGAGGTAAGTGGAGGGTGATGATTGGTTGCATCATGCTTGGTGTCTTCTCATGCCAAAAGCCACGTTCATGGGCTAAGGAGATGACAAAAATTGATGCTTTGGTGTTATAATCAAGTGCAATGCGGTTTAGAATGGTTTTATGCAACCTAGTCAACCAACCAATCAAATTGCACCATTGTGCATACTTTTAGTTCTTAGCCAATGTAACATATTTCAAGTAAATATTTAGACAATTAATCACTTTAGCATATAACTAGTATGGAGCAATACAAATAATTCATTTCATAGCCATTCAACACATCAATCTTCCTTAACCGAGATACCGAGCTTTTCACTGCAAAAAGGGCACTTAAGGAATATGTTAAATTAAGAAATGAAAGTTTGATCTCATATTTCATGTACTAATGCATGTTAAATCATAACTGAAGCATATAATAACAATTATTCATGTTCGTGCAATCATGCTATTTGTAAGCCATAATTCAATAATGCACATTGATTAGATGCAAATTCATGCAAAATGCTTATTATTGGCTATATAGGAGAGAATTGAGAATTGGGCATTACAGTTTAACCTTGTTGAATTTTAATAATATGATTTACAATATTATACTACGAAGATTACTCATATGCATATAAGAAAAAAAGTTACATTTTATTCCTAAATCTTTCCAAAAATCACACAAATTCAGTTTTTTTTTATATTTTTCAATTTCTAGAAATCAAAACCAAAAAAAGAAACATTTGGAAGTCTTGCTCAGCCAATGCATAAGACATTTGTTCAAGATTACAACATTCTTCAGTAACAAAATATTTCTTCATAATGTGCTTTGAATTATAAACACTCCTTTGTTTTTAACATTTCAAGAAATTTCTTCAGTTTTGAATTTAATATTTAAAACTGATAAAAGTTTACAACTTAGGAAGTCAAAATTTCTTCAATTTTCAGTTTTAAAATGATTGAAACAACATAAAATAAAGCTTGTCATATAAACATTGCTAAATCGAGAGAATGTTACATTATAGTCCCGGCAAGCTTGAACCTACGTCTTTGGGTTTTCATTCATCATGAGATACGAAACACGACTCTTCTTCCACAATAGCATTCCACGAAACCTGTGATATGAGACATCTTCAATGGAGTAGAAGGAATTCTTCAATTTGGGTGAGATTATCATAGGGGGCTAGGGTTTTTTTTTCTTTCGATTTGGGGATTTTTTTTTGTGAGAGAGAGGGTGTATATCATTCCAGCAGGTTAGCAGGTTTTCCTCCATTTTAATCCGACATGGCATGTTTTTCCAGCTGGGTGATGACGTGGCAAAAGATGGAGGGGAAAAATTTATTTGTCTTCCATGTAGGTGCCATTAGGATGGGCGCTATCTAACATGTTAAAATTGGCCAGAATGTGCAAAATTCCCAATTTAATTGAGTCACGTGCACTCACGTGATTTTTTTTCCAGCCAAAAATCCAATTTTCAAGAAAATTTGGGCTCAATTTGAGAGGTTTTAAAAATTACAAGGTTTTTTTTGCCAAATTGAATTATAACAGGACTAATATTACCACCCCTATAGTTACAGGACTAAATTTGCAATTTCTCAAACTAGCTTGTAGAATCTATAAGTCAAATTCCAACTAACAAGGGCGCTATCAAAAGTAGGTTGTTAGTCTAATCAATTTATCTCACACTAGGCCGAACATAGCTCATGCAATGAGTGTTGTAAGTTAATTTATACATGCACCCAATGAAGAATATAAAATGTAGAATATTGTATCTTATGGTACTTGAAGAGTGCGCTAGAAGAGGTTTGCTATTCTCGAAAAATAAGGTCTCAGGTATTAATGGGTATATGGATTCCAATTGGGCAAAAGATAAAATCGATAAGAGGTCTACATTTTGTTACTTTACTTTTGTAGAAGAAAATCTGGTGACTTGGAGAAGCAAGAAGCCAAAGTTGTAGCTACATTAAGTGCAGAAGCTGAACTTCAAGGTATGGCTCATGGTGTTTGTATAGGGATGACAATGGAGCGTTCAAACCCCAACCCATCACGGACCTGCCCTGCATGTGGCAGTTTTTTACTATTGCAAGTGGGTTCAAAATGAGTCTTAGTTTTTATTTCTAAACCTACCCCGCCCCGAATATACCTTGTTTTTTTTTTGTTTTTTTATTTTTATTGTGTGTGTATATATATATATAATATATATATATATATATATATATTTATGTGATATTTTTTAAAAAATATTTTTAAAAAAAAGTTTTAGTGTATTATTTTAAAAATAAAAAAAATGTGTATTACGAGTTTTGTGGGTCTAACCTATTGGGTCCGAGTCTTAAAAAATCTTGATGGGTAGGTCGGCCAAATCCGCTCCAAACCCATCTCATTGTCATCCTTATGTATTTGAGTTGTTATGAGTTGAAAGTGTATTACGAGATTCGGTGATGAATATGAGGAACCAATAAGTCTACATTGTGATAATAAGACAACCATAGAAATTGCACCTAACCTAGTTCAACATGATCGTACTAAACATATGGAAGTTGATCTTCACTTTGTCAAAGAAAAACTTGATCAGAAGATCATACAACTGCCATTTGTTAATTCTGAAGATCAACTAGTTGATATTCTCACAAAAGCGGTGTGAGAAAAGGTGTTTCATGATGTGATTAATAAGTTAGGCATAATAAATATCTATTCATCAATTTGAGAGGGAGTATTGGCTTGAGATGTAAAGAAGGTGTACTCCTAGAATCACTCCTATTTGTGATTGTAATCTTTTTAGGATAATTGACCAATTTTGAATATTCATTTAGGGAATATTCGTGTACTTATTTAGAATGATGTTTTTCATTTTTTTGTATTTATGTATGTGGATATGTATCTTGTTTCCTCCATCAAGGAGAAATATAGATATGGAAAAAATTTCTCTCTAACATTTTCACACTATTAATTAGGATTCAATCCTAAATAAACAAATTGAAAGAATTGATGTTAAATTAAATGGAAATATTAGGGAATCCAACTGGTTAGCCGGTAAGGCCAATTCTGTAATTCGAATTCCTCTTTCTTTTTCAAATAAATAGAAAAGCCTTCCTCAGTTTCACTATTTGTTCAATAAATTACGACACAACTCAAAAAGAAGAATATATATATATATATATATATATATATATATATGTGTGTGTGTGTGTGTGTGTGTGTGTGTGTGTGTGTGTGTGTGTGTTGTGTGTGTGTGTATAATATAGAAGAATGGGTTCAAAGATTTAGAAAAAAAAAACTAGAAAATACCATTTGATGTCAAATTAAGGGCCAATTGCAATTTGCAAACAAGTTACAATTTGATTAATATTTATGAAAAGTCAACTGAAATTGTCAACTTTTTCAATTTTGGAATCAGATCGACACAAGTTGATCTATGGGTCATACATTTATGCACTAGCATTTCAACTCTGTTAATGACTCGGCTTCTAAGGGGAAATTTATCCAACTAAATACCGTGTGTAATAGTCTGCATGGCACTTGAATCTTTTATTTTAATAATTTTAACTTTTTAATCAATTAAAGTTGGCAAAACTTAGAAAATTGAAAATTCGATTTTCAGACCAATATTATTTGATACTTTATCTATATCTATATTGTTATAAAAGTATGAATATTTTTTTAATTTTTAATATGACTAAAATATTCTTTTAATATTATTAGTCTTAATGATAGTTATGTGATTTAATAATTACGTATTTTAGAACAAATAATATTTAATTTTTTAATTGGTCATTGAAGTTATAGAATAATTACATTATAGTTACAATAAGGTAAAAGTGTGAATGTTTCTTTCAATTTTTAATCCATCTAAAATACCCTTTTGATACTATTAGTTTTAATGATAGTTATGTAATTTAATAATTATGTAATTTTGAAACAAATAATTTTTATTTTTTAAATGGTCAATGAAGTTATAGGATAATTACAATAAGAAAACATCAAGAGTCCAAGTCAAACTCTACTTTCATTTGTTTGATATTTAGAGAACATGTGTGAAAATTATATAGATAAGTACTTTACGCTTTGTTTTCTCTTTTGTCCATTTATATGTTTATATTTCGATTCAATTATTTTGTTAAATAATTTAAAAAAAATAAAATAAAAAAACTAAATAGTTCAAATTTAAATAACAAAGTTTAGTATTTTGAATTAATTAATAAATATAAACTAAGATATAAAAATTATTTATAAAAATTGTAAAAAATTAAATTTGATATTGTGGAATGGTTCGATAAACTGAAATAAAATACCAAAATTAAATCAAATACTATTTTTATGAAAATAAAAATCAAATACCAAATTTAAATTTTTTGGTTAGACTTTGATAAATACCAAATTTTCAATTTTGATTTGATTCCATCGGTTTATCGAATTTTTGTCACCCCAAAAAGGTTATGTTGAATTAGAATCGAAAAAGATATGACACACTATATGAAAATTATTTTTTTGTGAAATATGTCTATTTGAATAAACTAAATATACTTCACAATATCCAGTCTAATCAAATTCATTAAAATTAATGTGGAAATAACATCTAACTTTTTATATTAATTGAAAGGCTCGTTCCACTCTTGTATTTATAATTTTGGTTATTTCACTTCTAGAACAAAATAGAATAGATTAAAACTTATATATTAAAGTGCATTCATGACAAAAATTGAATCTTTTCCAAATTACGGGATTAAATTTGCAATACCTCCTGAATTATGAGACTAAAAGTATATATTTTCATGTGTTTGGGAAATACGAAAATAATTATATTAGTTAATGAGAAATTTAATTCCTTTAACTTTCTCAAGCCACCCATACCTGAATTTTATATTATCTTTACCAATTTGCTAATTTCTTCCGAAAACATATGGGAAAATAATATTTATAAATATTTTACCTTTTGTTTTATCTTTTGTCCATTTTCGAGTCTATGATTTTGTTAAAAAATAAAAAAAATAGTTCAAAATTAAAAAACAAAACCTAATTGTATTTTGAATTTATTGTTTTTAGTTTGGTAAGTTAAAATTAAGAAAAAAAGTGTAAGATTAATTACTAAATATAAAATAAGATATAACAACTATTTATAAAATTTTAAAAATTAAAATTCAATATTTTGTATGATTCAATGAATTAAAATGAAAAATCAAAATCACACCAAATACCAATTTTGTATGAAAATATACCTTACTATATCCAGTTTAATTAGGTTAATAAAATTAATGTGAAAATAACATCTATTTTTTATATTAATTCAAAGGCACATTCTCTGTCATATTTATATTTTTTTGTTATTACACTTTCTGAAAAAAAAAATAGCAAAACTTAGAGTGTATTCATGACTAAAATTCGATCTTTTCTAAAACATGAGACTATATGAAAATAATTACATTAATTGATGGAGTATTTGATTCTTTTAATATTTGTTTTCTCAAGTCAACCACATCTGAATTTTATATTATATTTATCAATTATAAAACCATATTCTAAAAGCGATGTTATCCCTTATATTTCACATATTTTATGCACAAAATTCAAAAACTATTTTAATTTTTTGACTTATCTTTTGTCGTTACAATTACAGTAGCCCGATTGCAATTGCATATGATATTTGACTTACTAAATTTTTTTGACTTTGGGAATTTATGCTAAATCAATATTAGAATCACTTTATGAAAAAATAGATCTTTTGGATTGATTATATAATCTAATTAATTTTATTTATACTATTTTATTGTCAATTCGAACATTATACTTTTTATTGGCTTTTTATTTCTACTTTCTTCCAAATATTTTTTTCTTTGGATATGAAAACGTGTTTGTCACTTGTATTTTTTTGGAAATGGTATTTTCACCCAAAATACGAAATTATTTATTACCCTATTTAGATAATCCTATACCTTATACTATCACTAATTATAATACAATAACATTAACAAGATATTTATAATTAAAATTGTCTCTCATTAACCACAACAAAATAATATTGACAATATATGTACAATTGATACAATATCTTCAAAAATACGTCATATCATTTGTCCCACAAAACATACACATTTGTTATTCTATACACATTCTTCTTGAAAACTCTCCAAAAAATGATTGGAAATAAAACCAAACAGAGCCTAAAAGTTTTCAACAGAATCAAACATGACAAAATAAATTGTATGAACCTTCATGCTGTATCACCACATTTAAATATAAATATTTTAAAAAATATATCTTACATTAAATAGAAAATAATTTTGTACTACATTTACTTGTATAATTCTTGATCTTTTTACATATTATTCTACTGAACCAATTATAGAATTGATAAAATTGGAGCATTTTTAAAAATATATATAAGGGGTAAAATGAAATTAATAGTAAATTTTTTAAGGTAATCTAATAGAGATATAAGCTTATTATGTCTATATATTATTACAGTATTACAAAGCTATATATAGCATATTTTCAGCTCAATTTCTTCTTTATTTTCATTTCTTAACAAAATCTAATTGTATTTTGAATTTATTATTTTTAGTTTGGTAAGTTAAAAGTAAGAAAAAAGTGTAAAAAACTACTTATTATATAAATTAGATAAAACAAATTATTTATAAAAATTGTAAAAATTAAATTCTAGATTTTGTATAGTTCATAAATTTGAATAAAATAATTAAAATCAAACTGAATATTGATTTTTTAAAAAAAATTAGTATCAAATCAATTTTTTTGATCGACATGGTACATATCGAATTTTTAGTTTTGATTTGCCAATTTATTTTAATCTCTAAGAAACAAGTGTCGCCTATAAATTATGAGTTGAAAGAGAGTTTATTACTTTGTTGCGTTGTCAACTGCAAAAAAAAATGTAATACCTTAATTTATATTCTTTTAAAATACTTAATTTTTCCATGTTAATTTTTATTTTTCTTCTTTTTCTTGAGTTTATATATACTTTTAATTATTAAAATTACAACAAATAAAATTATAAAAATTAAAAGTATCATCATTTATATACACTAACTACATGATTTCGAAGTTATTGATATTCATCAATATGTCAATCCTGAAAAATAAAACGCAATCAACCATCAAACAAGATTTTATGTTTACTTGTTGGAGTAACGATATTGCTAGCTCTACATGCATTTTTACTGTCAAATATCTGGCCGAGCTACCTAAAATTTATCATGGAGTGAATAAGGGTATATATTGTGCACAACAAATATGAGAGTTCTTTGGGATACATAGCAATGTCTAAAGATTTCAAATGAGAATAAAAAATCTCAATTGAATACAAGTTGCCAAAAATTTTAAAAAGTATAATTTTTTTCTTGGAGAACATGAAACAAAAAAACATTAGTTCGATCTTCCAAACATTCTTATTGATATAGATAATATGAACAATAATTTTTCAAGAGACATACATGATAAAATGTCAAAAGAAATACCTCAAGAGATTATAAGCATAGCTAAAGTTGAATCATGAACAACATAAAGATTTTCTAATGATCTTAGATTACATACAAAAGGGCAAGGGTTTCTTTATTGATGGGTCATGTGGAATACGAAAAAGATTTTTATATCATGCATTGTTAGCTCATCTTAGATTCAAAAATTAAATAGCACTTTTAACCGCATCATTTGGAGTTGCTTTCACAATAATGTTAGGGGTAGAACAATGCATTCTCTCTTCAAAATACCAATAGATGCAATTGAATCAAGTCAGTGCACTACGTCCAAGCAAATTAGGTTGCAGAGCTATTACATCAAGCACAACTATTTTTATGGGATGAAGCACCAATGGAAAAATGATAGATATCAAGAATGTTGATAAATTGAAAGACGTAATGGGAAATGATGAGGATTTTTGTGGAAAAGTGGTAATTTTTATGAATATTTTAGACAAGTATTAACAGTTGTTCCTAGGGCAACAATCTATCAACTATTTTTGCAAGTTTGGTGAAATAATATTTGTGACCCAAAATGAAAAAAAAATACTTTATCACGGAACATGAGTCGAGGAATGATCCAAACTTCAATGAGTTTTTACTTAGAGTTGGAAAAGTTGAGAAACCAAGTAATACTAAAGATAATATCAAAATTCCAGAAGAGATGATTATTGAGTATGACAATGAAAAAAACTCAATATTACCACTTATTAGGGCTATTTTCCCAACCTTAAATAAGAATGCACATTGAACTCATTACATGACAAGATAAGCACCGAAAAGCAAGAACTTTTAATAGTTTTGATAAAGTTATTGATGAAACAAATTACTATTATGAAGATAATGTTTTGAACTCTTTAACCCCAAATGCCTTACCTTCTCATAAATTGGTGTTGAAAAAAAATTATCTAATAAATTTTTTGAGGAATCTGAACCCATAAAATGGATTGAGTAATACTACAAGAATGGTATGCAGGACTTCAAGAATAATGTAATTGATGCAGAATTGTGTTTGACCAACATACTGGAAAACTTGTCTTTACACAGAGTTCCAGTTTTGCTAGCTGAAAATGAAGGTTATCCATTTCAATTTAAACGTAAACAATTCTATATAAAACTTTTCTTTGTAATGACAATCAAAAAAGCTCAAGGACAAACAATTCCAAATATTGGTGTCTATTTGCCTCATTCAGTGTATTCTCAATGCCAATTATGTATTGCTCTCTCTAGAGGAACTTTATTATCTATAACCAATAGTTGATTAAACAAGACACATCAAATATAATAATAAGACTTAAACTAAAAATATTGTGTATAGACAAGTTTTTAGTATAGGCACAAATATTTTTTCCTTAAGTAATACATTATATATTATTAGTAGTAACTAATAATTTATTTTATTAGGGAAAAATAACATTGAAGCATGATTTACTAAGCACAGACTTTTGATACCTAACAATCAAGTAATGTGAAGAAAATTCCAGCATACAAGTAATTAAAGAAAAAATAATTTGATTACTTATGATGGTCATACTCAATTAAAGTTTAATAATATTATGTATAGGTCGTATACACACCGAATAATATGTAAAAACTAACAAATAATTATGTAGATCATTAAATATTGGATATAAATTTTAATTATTTTTTAAACCTAGACCTTAATCGTTTCACTTAACTCCACATGTATTCATTATTAAAGAATAAATATAGCTAAATTGTAGTTTTGTTTATGTTTGTAAAATGGATAATTTTTTAATATTAATTATCTATCTTGCTTAACATTTGGAATTTTAAATTTGCCAAATTTTTCAATCTCTAGAGAACAATCATTGTCTACAAAGTATGAACTCGAAAAGAGTCTCTTACTTTATTGCAATGTCATATTGCATTCAAACAAACTACAAAACAGCCTTTAAAATGAGACCTAGGCAAAAAAATTATGTTTACCTACACACCTGCTTAAGTTCATTTAATATAATATCAATTGAGACTGACTCAGCCTATCTGAAATTCAAGTCAAATTTCCAGCCAATCTTTGCATTTGTGGATCATATTTCTCCATTTAGAGACGATGCTGTCGTGCTTGGAGCTCGTTTTAGCGAATTAAGATTGGAAACTTCATTGTATTAAACTCTAGAATTTCTTACAAGTCGCACTAAAAATTGATAAACTACACTGTTAACAATAACAAGAATTCTTCATTTCATCGGTATCACTTCAAGAACAAATTTTATGAAAAACTGTATTATTGGTGATGATAAGTGAGATGAAAAGAGACTCAAAATTTGTGAATTGTAACGATGATTTTGACCCCTTATGATTTATTTGCCAAACATTTTCAATCTTTAGAAAACAAGTATCGCCTACAAAGTACGAGCTTGAAGAGAGTCTCTTGCTTTGTCACAATGTCATACCGATAAATAATTAGTTTATGAAATATTTCACAATATTTTATTTTTGATTTATTTTATTTAATATTTTTTTAATTATGAAGTATTTTATAATATCTTAATTTTACTCAAATATATTATTAAATAATATAATTAGTTTACTAGAATCATATAAATCACATGCTACGTATGAGCAACTTACTAGAAGTAATAAATAGAGGAATTTAATATGTAATTTTGTATCAATTTTTATAGCCATCTGACCGAAAGTATTTGATAGAAGTATTTGACAATTGACAATTTAAATTAGTATTTTTAAGCTATTTAAATGCAATACTAGTCATCTTTTAGAAGCTAGAAATTGATAGCTTTTGTGACTCCAATTTCATAGGAATAGTTTTAAAGACCTTATCAAACCCACTCTAAATATATATGCTAGTTATTAAATTGATTGAACTTATTTTTTGATCAAGACATCTTAAGTTGTTTAAAAGTTTGTATTCTCAAAGTTTATTCATTCAAACAAACTACAAGCAGCTTTTAAAATGAGACCTAGGCTCTTTAAAAAAAATTGTGTTTACCCACACACCTTCTTAAGTTCATATAATGTAATATCAACTAAGATTGAATTAGCCTATCTGAAATTCAAGTCTTATTTTCAGCCAATCTTTGCATTTGTGGATCACAATTCTCCATTTAGAGATGATGTTGTGGCGCTTGGAGCTCGTTCTAGCGAATTGCTTCGTTGTTTTAAACTCTAAATTTTTTTACATGTCGCACTAAAAAATCATAAAAAACACTATAAAAATAACAAGAATTCTTCATTTTATCGGTGTCACTTCAAGAACAAATTTTATGAAAAACTATATTATTGATGATGATAAGTGAGATGAACAGAGACTCAAAATTGTGAATTGTAACTATGAGTTTCACCACTTATGATTTATTTGCAAATTTGTTCAATCTCTAGGAAATAAGTATTGCCTACAAAGTATGAGCTTGAAGAGAGTATATTTCTTTGTCACAATGCCATATCGATTAATAATTAGTTTATGAAATATTTTAAAATATTTTATTTTTAATTTATTTTATTTAATATTTTTAATTTATGAAGTATCTTATAATATCTTAATTTTACTCAAATATATTATTAAATAATACAATTAATTTACTAGAATCATATAAATCACATGCAATGCACGTGCAACTTACTAGTAGTAATAAATAGAGTAATTTAATACGTAATTTTGTTAACAATTTTTATTTCCATATGACCTAATGTAATTGATAGAAGTATTTGACAATTGACAGTTTAAATTAGTATTTTTAAGCTATTTAAATGCAATACTAGGCATCTTTTAGAAGCTAGAAATTGATAGCTTTTGTGACTGCAATTTCATAGGAATAAATTTAAAGACTTTATCAATCCCAGTCTAACTATATATGCTAGCTACTAAATTGATTGAACTTATTTTTTGGATCAAGACATCTTAAGTTGTTTAAAAGCTTGTATTCTCCAAGTTTATTCATTCAAACAAACTACAAGCACCTTTTCAAATGGGAACTATGATGTTTAAAAAAACTTGTGTTTACCTACACACCTGCTTAAGTTCATTTAATGTAATATCAATTGAGACTGAATCAGCCTATCCAAATTTCAAGTCTAATTTTCAACCATTCTTTGCATTTGTGGATCATAATTCTCAATTTATAGACGATCCTTTGGCACTTGGAGCTCGTTCTAGCGAATTAAGATTGGAAGCTTCGTTGTATTCAACTCTAAAATTTCTTACATGTCGCACTAAAATTTGATAAATTACACTATATGAAATAACAAGAATTCTTCATTTTTTCTGTGAGAAATTTTGTTATCAATTTTATATCCATCTAACCTAATGTATTTGATGGAAGTATTTGACAATTGACAGTTTAAATTAGTATTTTTAAGCTAGTTAAATGCAATACTAGTCATCTTTTAGAAGCTAGAAATTGATTGCTATTTGTGACTGCAATTTCATAGGAATAGTTTTAAAGACTTTGTCAAGCCCACTCTAACTATATATGCTAGCTATTAAATTGATTGAACTTCTTTTTTGGATCAAGACATCTTAAGTTGTTTAAAAGCTTCTATTCTCTAAGTTTATTCATTCAAACAAACTACGAGCACCTTTTAAAATGAGAACTAGGCTCTTTAAAAAAAATTGTGCTTACCTACGCACGTGCTTAAGTTAATTTAATGTAATATCGACTCAGACTGAATCAGCCTATCTAAAATTCAAGTCTAATTTTCAGCCAATCTTTGCTTTTGTGGATCATAATTCTCTATTTTGAGATGATGCTCTAGCGCTTGGAGCTCGTTCTAGTGAATTAAGATTGGAAGCTTTGTTGTACTCAACTCTAAAATTTCTTACATGTCGCGGTAAAAATTGATAAATTACACTTATAAAAAATAACAAGAATTCTTCATTTTTTCTGTGATAAATTTTGTTATCAATTTTTGTAGCCATCTAACCTAATGTATTTGATAGAAGTATTTGAAAATTAACAGTAAATGCAATAGTAGCCATCTTTTAGAAGTTAGAAATTGATGACTTTTTGTGACTACAATTTCATAGGAATAGTTTTAGACTTTATCAAGCCCACTCTAACTATATAAGCTAGCTATTATATTGATTGAACTTATTTTTTCGATCATGACATCTTAAGTTGTTTAACAGCTTGTATTCTCAAAGTTTATTCATTCAAACAAACTACAAACAGCTTTTAAAATGAGACCTAGACTCTTCAAAAAAAATTATGTTTACCTACACACCTGCTTAAGTTCATTTAATATAATATCAATTGAGACTGACTCAGCCTATCTGAAATTCAAGTCAAATTTCCAGCCAATCTTTGCATTTGTGGATCATATTTCTCCATTTAGAGACGATGTTGTCGTGCTTGGAGCTCGTTTTAGCGAATTAAGATTGGAAACTTCATTGTATTAAACTCTAGAATTTCTTACAAGTCGCACTAAAAATTGATAAACTACACTGTAAAAAATAACAAGAATTCTTCATTTCATCGGTATCACTTCAAGAACAAATTTTATGAAAAACTGTATTATTGGTGATGATAAGTGAGATGAAAAGAGACTCAAAATTTGTGAATTGTAACGATGATTTTGACCACTTATGATTTATTTGCCAAATGTTTTCAATCTTTAGAAAACAAGTATCGCCTACAAAGTACGAGCTTGAAGAGAGTCTCTTGCTTTGTCACAATGTCATACCGATAAATAATTAGTTTATGAAATATTTCACAATATTTTATTTTTGATTTATTTTATTTAATCTTTTTTAATTTGTGAAGTATTTTATAATATCTTAATTTTACTCAAATATATTATTAAATAATATAATTAGTTTACTAGAATCATATAAATCGCATGCTACGTACGAGCAACTTACTAGTAGTAATAAATAGAGGAATTTAATATGTAATTTTGTTATCAATTTTTATAGCCATCTGACCGAAAGTATTTGATAGAAGAATTTGACAATTGACAATTTAAATTAGTATTTTTAAGCTATTTAAATGCAATACTAGTCATCTTTTAGAAGCTAGAAATTGATAGCTTTTTGTGACTCCAATTTCATAGGAATAGTTTTAAAGACCTTATCAAACCCACTCTAAATATATATGCTAGCTATTAAATTGATTGAACTTATTTTTTGATCAAGACATCTTAAGTTGTTTAAAAGCTTGTATTCTCAAAGTTTATTCAAACAAACTACAAGCACCGTTTAAAATGAGAACTAGGCTCTTTAAAGAAAAATTGTGTTTACCCACACACCTTCTTAAGTTCAT
Organism: Paulownia fortunei; assembly: GCA_019321725.1. NCBI lineage: Eukaryota > Viridiplantae > Streptophyta > Magnoliopsida > Lamiales > Paulowniaceae > Paulownia > Paulownia fortunei. Next base: position 16,340,067 of record CM033110.1, read on the forward strand.
ATAATGTAATATCAACTAAGACTGAATTAGTATATCTGAAATTCAAGTCTAATTTTCAGCCAATCTTTGCATTTGTAGCTCATAATTCTCTATTTAGAGACGATGCTCTGGCACTTGGACCTTGTTCTAGCGAATTAAGATTGGAAGCTTCGTTGTATTCAACTCTAAAATTTCTTATATAGCGCACTAAAAATTCATAAATCACACTTTAAAAAATAAAATGAATTCTTCATTTTTTCTGTGTCACTTCAAGAACAAATTTTATGAAAAACTCCATTATTTGTGATGATAAGTGAGATGAAAAGAGACTCAAAATTTGTTAATTGTAACAATGAGTTTGACCACTTAGGATTTATTTGTCAAATTTCTTCAATCTCTAGAGAATAAGTATTGTCTACAAAGTATGAGCTGCAAGAGACTATCTTCTTTTGTCGTAATATCATATCGATTAATAATTAGTTGACGAAATATTATATTTTATTTTTAAATAATTTTATTTTATTTAATATTTTTTAATTTATGAAGCATCTTATAATATCTTAATTTTACTCAAATATATAATTAAATAATACACTTAATTTACTAGAATCATATAAATTACATGCAATGCACGTGCAACTTACTAGTAGTAATAAATAGAGTAATTTAATACGTAATTTTGTTAACAATTTTTATTGCCATCTAACCTAATTTAATTGATAGAAGTATTTGACAATTGACAGTTTAAATTAGTATTTTTAAGCTATTTAAATGCAATACTAGTCATCTTTGAGATGCTAGAAATTGATAGCTTTTGTGACTCCAATTTCATAGGAATAGTTTTAAAGACCTTATCAAGCCCACTCTATATATATGTGCTAGCTATTAAATTGATTAAACTTATTTTTTGATCAAGACATCTTAAGTTGTTTAAAATCTTGTATTCTGAAAGTTTATTCATTCAAACAAACTACAAGTGCCTTTTAAAATGAGAACTAGGCTCTTTAAAAAAAATTGTGACTTAAGTTCATTTATTGTAATATCAACTAGCGAATTAGGATATCTGAAATTCAAGTCTAATTTTTAGCCAATCTTCGCATTTGTGGATCATAATTCTCCATTTAGAGACGATGCTCTGGCGCTTGGACCTCGTTCTAGCGAATTAAGATTTGGAAGGTTCGTTGTATTCAACTCATAAATTTCTTACATGTTGTACTAAAAATTGATAAATTACACTATAAGAAATAACAAGAATTCTTCACTTTTTCGGTGATAAATTTTGTTATCAATTTTTAAAGCCATCTGACCTATTTGATAGAAGTGTTTGACAATTGACAGTTTAAATTAGTATTTTTAAGCTATTTAAATGCAATACTAGCCATCTTTTGGAAGCTAGAAATTGATAGCTTTTTGTGACTCCAATTTCATAGGAATAGTTTTAAAGACATTATCAAGCCCACACTAACTATATATGCTATCTATTAAATTTATTGAACTAATTTTTTGGATCAAGACATCTTAAGTTGTTTAAAAGCTTGTATTCTCAAAGTTTATTCAATCAAACAAACTACAAGCACCTTTTAAAATGAGAACTAGGCTCTTTAAAAAAAATTGTGTTTACCTACACACCTGCTTAAGTTCATTTAAATTAATATCAACTGAGACTGAATTAGAATATCTGAAATTCAAGTCTAATTTTCAGCCAATCTTTACATTTGTGGGTCATAATTCTCCATTTAGAGACGATGCTCTAGCGCTTGAACCTCGTTCTAGGGAATTAAGATTGGAAGCTTCGTTGTATTAAACTCTAAAATTTCTTATATAGCGCACTAAAAATTAATAAATTACACTATAAAAAATAACAAGAATTCTTCATTTTTTCTATGTCACTTCAAGAACAAATTTTATGAAAAACTCTATTATTGGTGATGATAAGTGAGATGAAAAGAGAGTCAAAATTTGTGAATTGTAACAACGAGTTTGACCACTTAGGATTTATTTGTCAAATTTTTTAAATCTCTAGAGAATAAGTATTGTCTACAAAGTATGAGTTGCAAGAGACTATCTTGCTTTGTCGCAAAATCATATCGATTAATAATTAGTTGACGAAATATTTTTAAATAATTTTATTTCATTTAATATTTTGTAATTTATGAAGTATCATATTATATCTAAATTTTACTCAAATATATTATTAAATAATACAATTAATTTACTAGAATTATGTAAATCACATGCAATGCACGTGCAACTTATTAGTAGTAAGAAATAGAATAATTTAATACGTAATTTTGTTATCAATTTTTATTGCCATCTAACCTAATGTAATTGATAGAAGTATTTGACAATTGACAGTTTAAATCCCTATTTTTAAGCTATTTAAATGCAAAACTAGGCATCTTTTAGAAGATAGAAATTGATTGTTTTTTGTGACTGCAATTTCATAGGAATAATTTAAAGACTTTATCGATCCCACTCTAACTATATATGCTAGCTAATAAATTGATTGAACTTATTTTCTGGATCAAGACATCTTTAGTTGTTTAAAAGCTTGTATTCTCAAAGTTTATTCATTCAAACAAACTACAAGCACCTTTTAAAATGGGAACTACACTCTTAAAAAAAATTGTGTTTACCCACACACCTGCTTAAGTTCATTTAATGTAATATCAACTGAGACTGAATTAGCCTATCAAAATTTCAAGTCTAATTTTCAACGAATCTTTGCATTTGTGGATCATAATTCTCTATTTAGAGATGATGCCTAGCGCTTGGAGCTCGTTCTAGCGACTTAAGATTGGAAGCTTCGTTGTATTCAACTCTAAAATTTCTTACATATCGCACCAAAAAATGATAAATTACGCTATAAAAATTAACAAGAATTCTTCATTTTTTCGGTGATAAATTTTGTTATCAATTTTATTAGCCATCTAACCTAATGTATTTGATAGAAGTACTTGACAATTGACAGTTTAAATTAGTATTTTTAAGGTATTTAAATGTAATACTAGTCATCTTTTAGAAGCTAGAAATTGAGAGCTTTTTGTGACTACAATTTCATAGGAATAGTTTTAAACCCCTTATCAAGCCCACTCTAACTATATATGCTAGCTATTAAATTGATTGAACTTCTTTTTTGGGTCAAGACATCTTAAGTTTTTTAAAAGCTTGTATTCTCAAAGTTTATTCATTCAAACAAACTACAAGTACCTTTTAAAATGAGAACTAGGCTCTCTAAAAAATATTATGTTTACCTACACACCTACTTAAGTTCATTTAATGTAATATCAACTCAGACTAAATTAGGATATCTGAAATTCAAGTCTAATTTCTAGCCAATCTTTGCATTTGTGGATAATAATTGTCCATTTAGAGACAGTGCCCTAGCGCTTGGACCTCGTTCTAGCGAAAAAAGATTGGAAGCTTCGTTGTATTCAACTCTAAACTTTCTTACATGTCGCACCAAAAACTGATAAATTACACTATAAAAAATAACAAGAATTCTTCATTTTTTATGTGATAAATTTTGTTATCAATTCTTATAGCCATGTAACCTAATGTATTTGCTATAAGCATTTGACAATTGACAGTTTAAATTAGTTTTTTTAAGCTATTTAAATTCAATACTAGTCATCTTTAAGAAGCTAGAAATTGATTACCTTTTGTGACTACAATTTCATAAGAATAGTTTTAATGACTTTATCAAGCCCACTCTAACTATATATGCTAGCTATTAAATCGATTCAACTTATTTTTTGAATCAAGACATCTGAAGTTATTTAAAAGCTTGTATTCTCAAAGTTTATTCATTCAAACAAATTACAAGCACCTTTTAAAATGGGAACTACGCTCTTTGAAAAAAATTATGTTTACCTACACACTTGCTTAAGTTCATTTAATGTAATATCAACTGAGACTGAATTAGCCTATCAAAATTTCAAGTCTAATTTTTCAGCCAATCTTTGCATTTGTGGATCATAATTCTCTATTTAGAGACAATGCTCTAGCGCTTGGAGCTCATTCTACCGAATAAAGATTGGAAGCTTTGTTGTATTCAACTTTAAAATTTCTTACATGTCGCACTAAAAATTGATAAATTACACTATAAAACATAACAAGAATTCTTCATTTTTTCTATGATAAATTTTGTTATAAATTTTTAAAGCCA